>CAKOAT010071821.1:333613-381762 GCA_932364175.1 Eruca vesicaria subsp. sativa | reverse complement strand
AAAATCTTAATGTTAAAATTGAGAAATATTTAATGGGATTTGTTGCTTTCTTGAACAGGTACCATATTCCTCGTTCTTTCTTGAACACAAGTGGAAATAACACTCTAGTTTTGTTTGAGGAAATGGGAGGAAACCCATCACTTGTGAATTTCCAAACTACTAGAGTGGGAAGTGTATGTGCTAATGTCTATGAGAAAAACATTATTGAGCTTTCATGTGACAGAAAATCCATTTCTGCCATCAAATTTGCCTCTTTTGGTAACCCAGATGGCAATTGTGGATCTTTCGAAAAAGGAACTTGTGCATCAAGTAACAACATTGTTGATATTCTCACACAAGAATGTGTGGGAAAAGAGAAGTGCTCCTTTAATGTTTCTACGGAAAAGTTTGGAGCACCTGATTGCAATGGTGCTGCTAGGAGGCTCGCTGTCGAAGCTATCTGCTAAGTGCTTTTATAGATCTATGGTGTTTTTATTTATCCTATTTCCAAATTATGGAAATTTTTTTTTAAGTTTTTTTTAATCTTTAATTGTGGTGGTTTTATTCAATAGAAAACACAGTCTTATATACATTCTACAATTTCATCTTATTTTCTTCTCCATCATCTCACTCTCTAAAGAAATTTCAATATTTATTCTCTTTAATCNTGCTTTTATAGATCTATGGTGTTTTTATTTATCCTATTTCCAAATTATGGAAATTTTTTTTTAAGTTTTTTTTAATCTTTAATTGTGGTGGTTTTATTCAATAGAAAACACAGTCTTATATACATTCTACAATTTCATCTTATTTTCTTCTCCATCATCTCACTCTCTAAAGAAATTTCAATATTTATTCTCTTTAATCCTATTTTTTCTCTCTTTTAATATTATAGTACTAAGAGCATCTCCAAAAATACTGTCTATTTTAGAGTTTCCAAAACTCTATATTTGAAATTTAAATGTATTATTCTCCAAAAACAAATTTTTAAACTTAACTTCAAACTATTTATATTTTACTATGGTCCCTATATTTTTCATAACTAGTTAAAATTCATAAAAAAATTATAAATAACTAGCACATATATGAAAATACTACAGAAATATTGATTGTTAAATATTTTTTTCTTTATAGTTGTAATCCATAATAATTCTTATTTCATAAAATTTCAATTTTTTTAAATAAATTCAAACTTTATAAATATTTTTTTTTTAAAAATTAAGATAAGATTTAAAATTTCTTAAAACTAAAACTATACAACAACAATATTACAAAACTGAATGTGGTCTTTTGTTTGTAGTTTAATATTTAATTATATATTTCTATCTACAATTTTATATTTAGTGTAATAATGTGAGAACCAAAATGTAAATAAAATATGAAACTTTAAATTTAAAGTTTTGCATAGTAACACTTTATATTTGAAGTTTTACAATTCAAAATTTCAATTTTAAAGTTTTAGATTTCAGTTTTGAAGAGTAAAAAACATTATATAAATGTATTTTGAATATGTTCTGACTAACCTCACCACCATTGATAAATAACTATATTTAGTGTATTACATTACAAGAGTTTGAATCTTTGTATGTTTTTTTGTTTTTGTTTTTCTTTTTTTGCATTTAATAAAGTATTTAACTAATATTAATGGAAAATAACGAGGGATAATTTTTAAATTACTCTATTATCAGTCTGGTATTTGAAAACTACCTCTTCTATATTGCTTTTTGAAACTTATACCTTATTCAATATGAATTTACATTTTTATCCAAATTAGATATTTCAATAATTAAAATATAGTTCAAAATTAATAATAATATTATGCTTATTAATAACAAACAATATATCCGCCCTTTGGAGGGCGGGTCCGAATCTAGTTAAAATTAAAAGTGGCATTCAAAATAGACTATTTCGAAACCTCTTACTAAATTCAATACAATTATCAAAACCTCTTACTAATCATTTAAAAGAATATTTTTCACAAATACAATTACAAAGAATAACAAAAATATGATTACAAAGAAAAACACAGATATAAAAATTAAATTTCTAAAATAATGAAAACAAAAATATATCCGCCCTTTGGAGAACGGGTCAGAATCTAGTTAAAATTGAAATTGACATTAAAAAGAGGTTATTTCGAAGCTCCAGGGATAGAAAATATATGCTAATTTGGGAAAAAGGGTAATAACAACTTTAACAATTTTGATCGTGTCCTATACAACCTAAACAGATGATACGTGTAAATATGACTCCAGTCTCATGATAATTCATCTTTCTCTCTCTGAACTCGTTAGCGTTAGTGTGTTAATTAAACTCATACAATATGACATTTTTTCTCTTTGACATTTTTATCTTTGAACTCATACAGTATTCAATTTTTTCTCTTTGAACTCGGTATCATTAGTGTGTTAATTAAACAAGATAATTAAATATGACTCCAGTCTCATACTGTACGAAAATCTTTGTGTGACATTTTTATTTTGTTGTTTTTTTTTTTTTAGCATTGAAGAAAATATTAAATTTTTTTCTTCTCCATTCTCTTTGACGAACACGAATCAAATCTTGTCGCCATGCTTGGGCAAGTTTTTCTGACGAATGTAATTTCAGCGATACAGTGAGCTTTGGGAGAGACTGAAGCACTTTGTACTTCAGTCCTTTGTTTGTCGCTGCTACCAACGGTGGAGGATTTTGACTGAAACCACATTTTACAAAGAAAAACACAGATATGAAAATTAAATTTCTAAAATAATGAAAACAAAAAATATATCCGCCCATTGGAGGACGGGTCAGAATCTAGTTAAAAATTAAAATTGACATTAAAAAGAGATTATTTCCAAGCTCCAGGGATAGAAAATATATGCTAATATGGGAAAAAGAATAATAACAACTTTTACAATTTTGATCGGGTCTTATACAACCTAAACAGATGATACGTCTAAATATGACTCCAGTCTCATGATAATTCATTTTTCTCTCTTTGAACTTGTTAGCGTTAGTGTGTTAATTAAATATGACTCCAGTCTCATACAATACACAAATATTTGTACGACATTTTTATCTTTGAACTCGTTATCATTAGTGTGTTAATTAAACTAATACAATATGACATTTTTCTCTTTGACATTTTTATCTGTGAACTCATACAGTATTCAATTCTTTCTCTTTGAACTCGGTATCATTAGTGTGTTAATTAAACACGATAATTAAATATGACTCCAGTCTCATACAGTACGAAAATCTTTGTGTGACATTTTTATTTTGTTGTTGTTTTTGTTTTTAGCATTGAAGAAAATATTAAATTTTTTTCTTCTCCATTCTCTTTGACGAACACGAATCAAATCTTGTCGCCATGCTTGGCAAGTTTTTCTGACGAATGTAATTTCAGCAATACAGTGAGCTTTGGGAGAGACTGAAGCACTTTTTACTTCAGTCCTTTGTTTGTTGTGGGAACCGAAATCCACACTGTCGATTTTCCGTCAAATATGGAAACTTAGGATGAAACCCTAATTTTCCCGAGGTCCTGGATCTCTGCGGAAATCATTAAAACAAACGAATTTAAAAGAATATGGATGAACAATGAAGAACAGAGAAATAAGAACTTGTATGAAAGCTTTTATTAAAGAATCGACAACTGTTACAAGAAGAATTGAAGAACTTAGACGTCGAAACGTTCTAAGGATCTAGATTGCTATTCAAAACGCTAAGTCCTAAATTCCTAAGCTAACAGCCGTCGTTTTAGGTCTGATTTTCGTCCCCCCTCTTCTGCCATGCGCCTCTGGTTTATATACTCCTTGCCTTGACGGTTCGATCTTTCATTTTCTTCCGCGAAAATCTTCTATTTATTTTCAAACTTGCCTTTTATCTTCAAACTTGACATTTATTTTCCTTCTGCGAGTAAACCGTCAAAACTTTATCGTATCTTCGGGTTAGACTCCGTCAAGATCGCGAGATGGGCTTTTTATCGCGTTTTAGGACCTTCCGGGCCGTTGTGCGATAAATCCGTTTTTGCAACTTTGTACGAGATCGTTTCCTGATCCGATGCCGTTTTTAGTAAATTCTCCGAGTTAATCGTAAAGTTTAGCTGCATCCTTTTTCTTTGGTTAATCGTTGCCGTTTTTACGATTTACTCGACGTTTTTATTAAAAAACACGTTTTTTACGATTTTACGAAAAATCTCGAATAAATCGTATAGTTTAGGCAATGTTCGGTGTTTCATTTAACCCTTGCCGTTTTATACGATTTCCTCGAGTTCTTTTCGAGAAAATGAAGTTTCACGGTTTTTATCGTAAAACTCGAACGATAGGAGAGATCGAGACGAAACGGGAGACATTTCGGCCGTGGTTCGGAACGCGATCGTGTCGAAGGACGTAAGTTTCGAATCGGGGATGCGGGAGATCGAGGCGCGGGCTATCCGGGAAGTCTCTAGTTCGCCCAACGGCGAACTAAGCCGGCTGGCCTAGTTCGCCGGTGGGGGAACTAGTCGGGACGGGACTAGTTCGCCGGTGGGCGAACTAGTCGTGATGGGACTAGTTCGCGTTTTACGGCTGTTTCGGTTTTTTGCGGTTTCGTAAAACGATCTTCGAGTTTTATAAAACGATTCTTGAGTTTTATAAAATGATTCTCGAGTTTTATAAAACGATCTTCGATTTTTATAAAACGATTCTTCGAGTTTTATAAAACGATTCTCGAGTTTTATAAAACGATTCTCGAGTTTTATAAAATGATTCTTCGAGTTTTCTAAAACGATTCTTCGAGTTTTATAAAATGATTCTCGAGTTTTATAAAACGATCGTCGAGTTTTATAAAACGAGTCTCGAGTTTTATAAAACGATTCTCGAGTTTTATAAAACGGTTCTTCAGTTTTATAAAACGATTCTCGAGTTTTATAAAACGGTCCTCGAGTTTTATAAAACGACTCTCAAGTTTTAATAAATGACTTTTGCGGAAAGTAATGATTCCAGAAGTTATCATAGACGTTGATTTCGAGATTACGGTTTTTGACACCAACAGTTAGCCCCCCAGCCTGCAATTTCTTGAGGAAATTTTGCGGGTGGATGGAGTTAGTTTTAAATCGGAATCTACGGCTAAGATTTGTCTCATTACGAGGGAGAGCTCTCTTTTTTCTAGAAGTATTGGATCATTACTTCTCATATCTTCCACCTCTCAAGTTTCTCTCCAACTTCTCTCTAGAAAAATTTAAGATGTCTTCTTCCCAAGGTGATCAACAAAACTGTGAAGTCCCATCCAATGACAATCCTATAGCACATCCGCAGGATGCTCGGATTTCTGAGTTTCTCTTATTTCAAGACGAGATGGACCGTAGCGATGCTGAGGAAGATGTTGTGTAGAGTGTCGTACCCTCGGTAGATCCATCCGTCCTTTCGAGAGAGGTCAAGGCTATTTTGGAAGAAACGACGGATACGGTAGCGGACTCCTCGACGGGCGCTGCTCTTGAACCGTCGGGTGCGCCCGCTGTTTCGCCCCTCCTTGCAGCCGAAAACGTTGCTACTTCTGCTGAGGTCGGAGTAGCCGTAGCTCCCACCACGGTGGAGTTGGTCGTGTCTCCGACCGTGGGCGAACCGGTTGCGACTCTTACTGCTGTTGAATCAGTTACGACTCCTGCCGCGGTTGAACTGGCTGCAGCTCCTACTGCGGCTGATCCAGTCACGATTATGGGGCCTCCTGCTCCGGCCAAGAGGGTGATTGTCCTGAGACTTCTGGCGCTTAGCGCGACGCTGCCCGCTTCAGCGAAAGGCCGCAAGAGAACTCGTCCGAACCCTGATGCTCCCACGAGAAAGAGAGACGTGAAGGGTTCCGAGACCGGACCTTCGTCTAGCAAGACACCGAGCTTGATGTCGATGTCGCAGCAACGTATCAAGGTACAGGTTCGCAAACATACGTTTTAAAGAATATATTCGTAGCTGACCATCTTTCTTGGTTTTTCTAGTTTGTTTCGTTGATCGACGGGATGATCAAAGAGTGTGGGTCCGAAGTAGAGCGTTTAGCCAAGGAGTTAGCCGAGTCGCAGGAGAGGTCAGCTCAGCTCGAGGGGAAACTGAAGGTGATAGAAGATGTGCGTTCCGCGGAGGTGTCTCGACCCGAAGCTCGGATTAGCGATCTGGAGCGTGATCTCGGAAAGACCGCGGTCTCTCTGATCAAGGCGAAGGATGAAAAGAAATCCAAGGCTTCAGCGCAAGATGAAGAGTTTCGAGGAATCAGCTGTCCGTGTGACTAAAAGATCTATTCCTATCGAGGGAAGTGATTCCGATCCGACTCTTGCTGCCGAAGACATACCTCAGCCTGATGCAGACAAGGGTGACGACCCAGAGGTTGCTGTCGGGGGTGAAGGTAATGCGATGGATGAGGATGAGGCTCCGTGCGCGGAGAATGTTTGAAGTTGTAGTCTCTTACGAGACTTTTAAAAATTAGATTTTTATGTATTTGGCTGAGCGTGGCTTTTGTACTTGTTTGGGACTGGCCTTTTATGGCTTTGGATCCCTTGTTGCTTCGGCAACTTTTTATTTTTGTAATGGACAATCGGTTTTTATTTAAACCTTCTGTTTTGAGTTGATATTGCGGGAGGTCTGCGAGTTGTCGTCTCGCATTCCGTTCCCTTAGTGGATCGCCTTGTTCATTTGCCCGTTTTAGGATGTTTAGTAAATCGAGTGAGCGTTTAGATATAGACGAAGAGACATGCCTTTAGGATCTCGATTCATGCCTTGAGACGTTAGCGACCAGTGTGATGGGTTTAGGGCAAGACCTAGGTTTACTTTCGGATTGAGGCTATGCGATGACTAGTCGGCTTTCGTTTTGCCCGTTGCGATTTTAACCTGATTCCATACCGATTTAGAATCCGCGATAGGTTCTCGGCTTATACGATTCGTCTGGTTGGAACCGAGCATCCGCGCTATTACCCTTGTGTCGGGTGTTCCAGAGCTATCTCTGCGAGATAACTTAAGTTTGTTTAAGACTGTTGCGATCAGCAACGAACTATTTTTAAGCGATAGATGTTTGTGTAGTTTGGGCCTTCGCGAAGGATAGGTATGTTAAGAAGTTTTGCGTATTTTATAGTCGCGGACGGACTGTTTATTGTTTTTGAAGAGGAACGTTTTTCCGAACATTGGCGACGTCTCGCTATAATCAGAATATCGTTTTTTCTTTCGATGCGTTTGCTGAAAAAGTTTGAGACATTTCGAGTTTTGAAATTTTGGGAGTATACGAGTATACATATAATCACCTTCCCCCCCCCCTTTTGAACGAGGGGGACAGCTGGTCTTGTCTTGCGACAAGATGCCTACGTACCCTTTCGAGGGGATCAAGCCGTCTCGTAGTTCAGTTTTCTGCGGGCGTGCCGCCTAGTGATAGTAATTTTTGAGGTGCATCGCGTTCCAGATCTGGGAATTTTGATGTCCTGCATGTTTGCAATTTCGTATGCTCCGGGTCGGACTACTTTTATGACCTTGTACGGTCCTTCCCAGTTTGCTCCTAGTTTACCGCCATTTCGTTCTGCGGTGTTCTGGAAGACTTTTCTTAAGACTAGCTCGCCTTCGTGAAATATGTGGTTACGTACGTTTGTGTTATAGTACTTTGCGGCCGCTTGCTAATAATTTTGAATTCGAACGAGTGCCTGATCCTGCCGTTCGTTAATCAGGTCAAGTTCGTCGAGAAGCATTAGGTTGTTTGCCTCTTCTCTTTCTGGGAGCAGTCTTCTACGTACCCCTGGAAATTTGACTTCCGTGGGAATCATGCATTCCGTTCTGTATACGAGAGCAAAAGGAGTTTCGCCCGTTGCTCGCCTCGGGGTTGTGCGGTGCGACCATAAAACTCCTTCGAGTTCTTCGGCCTACTTTCCCTTTTTGGCGTCGAGGCGTTTTTTGAGGCCATCGAGGATAGTTTTATTAATAGTCTCAGCTTGTCTGTTGCCTTGAGGGTATCTTGGAGTCGATTTGGTCAATCGTATTTTCCATTTTTCGCAAAAAGCTTCGAATCTAGTCGAGATAAATTGGGATCCATTATTCGTCACGATCTCGTATGGTACTCCATGTCTACAGACTATGTTTCTCCATACAAAACTTTCTACCTGGGCGTCTTTGATGCTTGCGTAAGAGTCGGCTTCGACCCATTTAGAGAAGAAGTCAGTCAGAACAAGAAGGAAGCTTTTTTGTTTTGACGCATGCATTGGCCCGACTATATCCATTGACCACCGCATGAACGGGTACGGTGCCGAGATAGATGAAAGGACCTCGGCGGGTTGGTGAATAGTCAGAGCATGCCGCTGGCATTTCTCGCAGTTTCGCGAAAAATCTTTGCAATCTTTTACCATCGTTGGCCAGAAATATCCGTTGCGCTTGATTTTTATTGCGAGGGATCTTCCGCCAGAATGGTTTCCGCAAGATCCGGAGTGCACTTCCTGCATAACCCGCCATGCTTTTTCCCCTTGCACGCAAGTCATCAGTGGTCCAAAGAATCTCCATTTGTAAAGTTCTCAGTCCATTACGACATACCGCGCGGCCTGGGTTTTTATCTTTCGGGCCGCCCATTTTTCCGGTGGAAGTTCTCCGTTGGTTATGTATGCGAGAATCGTTTCCGTCCACGGACGTCCGAATCCGTAATCGGACTGTTCTTCGGCTGGGTGGCTCTCCTCCACATCGTCCTCTGGTTCATTGATCAGATTTACGACTATAGGCGGTCCGATGCTAGGGTGTTCGATGAATTCAACGGGAATTACCCTGCTCATACCAGGGTCCGAGCTGGATGCTAGGGCGGCCAAGGCGTCTGTCTGGGCGTTCTCCGCTCGAGGAATTCTAGTCAAGGCGAATTGATCGAACTTCTGAGTTAGATCTTTTACCAAGATCAGATACGCTTCCATTCTTTCGTCCCTTGCTTCGTATTCCCTGCTAAATTGACTAGCCACTAGTTGGGAATCGCAGTATGCGTGAAGGTTACGAATCTTCAGTCAGTGAGCTAATCAAAGTCCTGCGATCAAGGCCTCATACTCGGCTTCGTTGTTTGCGTGGAAAATTAATCGGAATGACTGTTCCAATACTTCTCCCGTTGGGGATGCGAGTCGGATACCGATCCCGGAGCCTTGTTTGGATGAGGATCCGTCAACGTACAGGATCCAAGTCGAGTTCGGCTCCTGGTTGGACGTGCTTCCCGTTGGGAGTTCCACTATGAAATCCGCGAGCACTTGCGATTTTGCGCAAGTCTTTGCGCGATATTCAATATCGTACTCGCTCAGCTCGATCGCCCATTTTGCTAATCTTCCCGATTGGCTGGGACTGTGCAAAATCGTGCGGAGAGGGAATGAAGTGGGCACGACGATGGTGTGAGATTGGAAATACGGTCTCAGTTTTCTTGCGGACATGACCACGGCCAAAGCCAATTTTTCCATCATCGGGTATCGGGTCTCCGCGTCCAGTAGTGTCTTACTTACGTAGAAGATCGGCTTTTGTTCGCCGCGTTCTTCCCGGATAAGGACGCCACTTACGGCGGTCGTTGATACCGCGATATAGAGGAATAATGGTTCTCCTTCTACGGTAATGTTTCAGCTGTTGGAAAGCTTTCTCGCATTCTTATGACCATTCGAACGTTTTGTTTCCCTTCAATGTCTCGTATAAAGGTAGACATTTGTCCGTCGATCACGAGATAAAACGATTAAGTGCTGCGACCCTGCCGGTCAGTCTTTGTACTTCGCGTTTCGTCCTGGGAGAGACCATCTCTATTAGCGCCGTGATTTGTTTCGGGTTAGCCTCGATCCCGCGGTAAGTGACGAGGTACCCTAGAAATTCTCCGGACGCAACGGCAAACCGACACTTTGCTGGGTTCAACTTCATGTTATGAAGTTTGAGCCTCTCGAAACATTCTTGGAGGTGTACGACGTGGTCTTGCTCTTCGAGTGATTTCACGAGCATATCGTCGATGTACACTTCCATTCTTTTTCCGAGTTGTTCGGAGAACATTCGGTTGACGAGTCGTTGGTAAGTCGCGCCAGCATTCTTTAGACCGAAAGGCATCACTTTATAGCAGTAGGTTCCACAATCGGCTATGAATGCGGTTTTCTCCCGATCGTCGGGATTCATCATGATCTGTTTGTATCCCGAGAAGGCGTCCATGAAAGATAAGAGTTTGTTTCCCGCAGTTGCCTCGACTAAGCGATCAATGTGCGGCAGCGGATAGCTATCATTCGGACACGCTTTATTGAGATCGGTGAAATCGACGCAGACTCGCCATTTTCCGTTCTTTTTCTTTACGACAACGGGATTGGCCAGCCAGTCAGGATATCAAACTTCTGTGATCGATCCTACTTTGAGGAGTCTGTCGACTTCGCTGTTGACCGCTTCGGCGCGTTCCGTCCCAAGTTTTCGTCTTTTTTGTTTGACGGGTTTGGATGTCGGGTCAACGTTGAGTTCATGACATGTGATGTTTATGTCGATCCCCGGCATATCTTCCGCAGTCCAAGCGAACGTGTTCGAGTTTTGTTTCAGACATGTCAAGAGTTCGACTTTTAAGGTCTCGCTCAAGTTCGCACCGATTTCGACGCAGCGTTCTGGAAAATTCTCGTCGATGCATACCGAGATGACGGGTTCGCAGGTTGGCTTGCGTTTACCTTCCAAAGCCTCGGCCGCTCGCAACTGCCAGAAGAGTTCCGTTTTATCTTGCTCTGGGGCGTTGTCGAGGGACGTCAACTTCTTTTTCTTTTTGGAAGAGATATCGACCGGCAGATTTTTTCGTTTTAAATCCGCAGCGTAGCAAACCTGCGAGGTTCTTCGATTTCCTCATATAGTCTCGATCCCGTACGGAGTCGGAAACTTGAGACACATATGGTACGTCGACAGAATCGCTTGCATCGAATTTAACCACGGTGTCCCTACGATTGTGATGTAAGACATAGGTCGGTCGACGACTTCGAATTCGACGTTTTTCACTATGCTCCCGGCGCGAACTGCCAAGTTGATCGTTCCGAGGGTCATGGTGATTTCTCCCGAGAGTCCTACTAGCGGGCTTACGTTTTCCGCGATTTCAGACAGATCGATTTCCATTCTCTCGAGAGTATTTTTGAAGATGATATCAGCCGAGCTTCCGGTATCGACTAATATCCTTGCGACATCCATATTCCGGATCATCAGCTCAATAACGAGAAGATCGTTGAGAGGTTTGACCGAATCGATCGTTGCTCTTTTCTCGAACGAGATGACGTCGCCGTTCAGATTAGGCATGTTATTTCTCGTTCGTTTTAGCGATTATTGTGTAAGAGAATCCGACCCCCCTCCTTCTAGCGCAAAACTGTGGGAACCGAAATCCACACTGTCGATTTTACGTCAAATATGGAAACTTAGGATGAAACCCTAATTTTCCCGAGGTCCTGGATCTCTGCAGAAATCACTAAAACAAACGAATTTAAAAGAATATGGATGAACAATGAAGAACAGAGAAATAAGAACTTGTATGAAAGCTTTTATTAAAGAATCGACAACTGTTACAAGAAGAATTGAAGAACTTAGACGTCGAAACGTTCTAAGGATCTAGATTGCTATTCAAAACGCTAAGTCCTAAATTCCTAAGCTAACAGCCGTCGTTTTAGGTCTGATTTTCGTCCCCCCTCTTCTGCCCTGCGCCTCTGGTTTATATACTCCTTGCCTTGACGGTTTGATCTTTCCATTTCGCCCGGATTTGAGTATATCGGGAATCTTCCATTTTTCTCGATCCTTCCTTTTCTTCCGCGGAAATCTTCTATTTATTTTCAAACTTGCCTTTTATCTTCAAACTTGACATTTATTTTCCTTCTGCGAGTAAACCGTCAAAACGTTATCGTATCTTCGGGTTAGACTCCGTCAAGATCGCGAGATGGGCTTTTTATCGCGTTTTAGGACCTTCCGGGTCGTTGTGCGATAAATCCGTTTTTGCAACTTTGTACGAGATCGTTTCCTGATCCGATGCCATTTTTAGTAAATTCTCCGAGTTAATCGTAAAGTTTAGCTGCATCCGTTTTCTTCGGTTAATCGTTGCCGTTTTTACGATTTACTCGACGTTTTTATTAAAAACGCATTTTTTACGATTTTTACGAAAAATCTCGAATAAATCGTATAGTTTAGGCAATGTTCGGTGTTTCGTTTAACCCTTGCTGTTTTATACGATTTCCTCGAGTTCTTTTCGAGAAAACAAAGTTTCACGGTTTTTATCCTAAAACTCGAACGATAGGACAGATCGAGACGAAACGGGAGACATTTCGGCCGTGGTTCGGAACGCGATCGTGTCGAAGGACGTAAGTTTCGAATCGGGGATTCGGGAGATCGAGGCGCGGGCTATCCGGGAAGTCTCTAGTTCGCCCAACGGCGAACTAAGCCGGCTGGCCTAGTTCACCGGTGGGCGAACTAGTCGGGACGGGACTAGTTCGCGTTTTACGGCTGTTTCGGTTTTTTGCGGTTTCGTAAAACGATCTTCGAGTTTTATAAAACGACTCTCGAGTTTTATAAAATGTTTCTCGAGTTTTATAAAACGATCTTCGAGTTTAAAAAACGATTCTTCGAGTTTTATAAAACGATTCTCGAGTTTTATAAAACGATTCTTCGAGTTTAATAAAACAACGATTCGTCGAGTTTTATAAAATGATTCTCGAGTTTTATAAAACGATCGTCGAGTTTTATAAAACGATTCTCGAGTTTTATAAAACAATTCTCGAGTTTTATAAAACGGTTCTTCAGTTTTATAAAACGATTCTCGAGTTTTATAAAACGGTCCTCGAGTTTTATAAAACGACTCTCAAGTTTTAATAAATGACTTTTGCGGAAAGTAATGATTCCAGAAGTTATCGTAGACGTTGATTTCGAGATTACGGTTTTTGACACCAACATTTGTCGCTGCTACCAACGTTGGAGGATTTTGACTGAAACCACATTTTATCTAGAGGATTAACCGATATATCAAGAGGTAAGGGATATGCTGAGGACCGAGGAGGAGTTACGAGCGATTCTGAACGAGAGAGGAGGCAATGGGTGATTCTTGTAAAATCAACGGACGATCTGATTGAGAGAGGAGGTAATGGGAGATGCTAGATGAGAGAGGAGGTAATGGGCGATGCTGGGAGAAGATAGGAGAGTGAGGGCGATTATGGGAGGAGAGAGAAGAGAGAGGGATTTGCTGAGAGGAGAGAGGAGAGTGAGGGCATTGGGGCGATGTTGAGAGGAGAGATGAGAGAGAGGGCGATACTGGGAGGAGAATGAGCTATTATTGGAGGAGAGAAGAGATAGAGGGCGATGCTGGGAGAAGAGAGAAGAGAGCTGGTTTGCTCTTGGCTATGTCTCATCTCTTCCGTTCTCCTTTGATGGTTTCATAAGTTCTTACTTAGTTTTGTATAACTGTTTTAAATTTTTGTAGGTTTTCCTTACAAAAATTCTGAAGTTAGTTTTCGAAGTTTGTTTCGTAATAGCTGTTTTGATTATTTTTATGAAAGAATTTCAGTGTATATATTATGATGTTATTTATATAGTCATATAACTGTTTTGATTTATTTTACTAAAGGTTGTCCGAAGTTATTTTTACGGAAGTTTTCTTCTGTAAAACTATTATGTATCGTAAAAACCTTCTGAATGAATGTTTTTCTGGATAATTCTTATTTGGACTCAAACTACTCTATTTCCTTTCCAAGAAAAGAATAAACTAAGTTTTTTCTATGTATCTATGTTTAAAATGGCACGGCGTATGCATAATTTTTCTCTTGACACTTCTAGCCCCTTCTTGTAAACAATATGATTTTTGGGTGCTTTCAGTTGTTGTAAAACGCTTATTCGATTCTTGTAAATCAAATAACATATTCCTTAACGTACAGTTAGTAAAAAGGTTATTCAATTCTCATACACAAATTTGATCAACACAAAAAATATATTTATCATATAAAAACAGAGGTGTCAAGACAATTATTTTTATCACCTTTGTGAAAAACAGAAAGTAGTGAAAGGTTATTCAAACTCAAATTGGTCAAACAATTAGATGAAAATATATAAATAAATGCTTTTATTCAGATATTTTTAAGATATAATCAATTGAAAACAAATATTAATGACCACGCTACAGTGATTCAGATTTTTTACAGAAATTATGTTATTATCCAAATTCAAAATCAAACTATAAATCGAGATAAATGCTTTTTATTGGTTAAAATTTCACAAAATTAGTTAAAAGATAAACAAATTTATACTGAAATAAAATATTAGTTACAATTTTGATTTTTTGGTGGGAATATCTATAATTATCCAAATTATCTTTAGATAACAATTTTATGCCCCTATAAAAAGATTTGCTTCCTTTCATATTTCTTCATTCAAAAACTGTTCTTCTAAGTAAACATGGTTTCTCTAAGATTTATTTTATGTTTTCTCTTAGTAAGTAGTGCTTATGCCACAATAGTTTCTCATGATGGCCGAGCCATCACCATCGATGGTCATCGCCGAGTCCTTCTTTCTGGTTCGACCCATTACCCTAGAAGCACACCTGAGGTATTTAATTTACCTTACACTAAACAATGTGTGGTCTTCATCTTCTATGTTTGCTACTAATTTTTTTTTTTTTTTTTAATATGTTTAGATGTGGCCGGATCTTATCAAAAAGGGTAAATAAGGAGGTCTTGATGCAATCGAAACTTATGTTTTCTGGAATGCGCATGAGCCTACTCGCCGTCAATATGATTTTTCTGGAAATTTAGATCTTATTCGGTTCCTGAAAACCATTCAAGGTGTTCTTCGCATAGGACCATATGCATGTGCCGAGTGGAATTACGGGTAATATACTAAAATGGATTTTAGCTAGTCTCTTTAAGTGCAATATATACCACTTTAATAAAATTTCATAATAAGTTAGCCTACTTGTATAGTGATATTACTATTATCCTTATAATGTTTTGATCTCAAATGGTCCAATAGATTGATTTTATTAATCAGTATACCAATACTTATGTATCATAAAAATCAAAAGCTAGTTTCTTTAATTGCATATATTTTTAATAATTCATCATAACGAGTTAGCCTCTTGTATTCTGACATTTTCTCGTGTAATATTTTTGATCTACGAATTGTCTAATCATTTTAAACAGAGGATTCCCCGTGTGGCTGCACAATATGCCTGGAATGGTGTTTAGAACTACAAACAAAGCATTTATGGTAATCTTACTCGATGATCAGTACTACTTTTTTATTATCAAATATGTATTATTATGATTTAATTTTGTATGGATATGTATAGGATGAAATGCAAAACTTCACAACGATGATAGTAGACATGGTCAAGAAAGAAAATTTATTTGCATCACAAGGAGGCCCAATTATTCTTGCTCAGGTAACAGATCTAATATTTTAAATACATCATGTGTTTCATAATGTTATATAAGATTACTAACAATATTTTTTTTTAATTAATCTTGAAGACTGAAAATGAATATTGAAATGTAATGGGACCATATGGGGAATCGGGTAAAGCATACATTAAGTGGTGCGCAAACATGGCTCAGTCTCTTGATGTTGGTGTTCCATGGATAATGTGTCAACAAAATGACGCTCCTCAGCCTATGGTAATTAGAGAAACCTAGTTATAATGAATATTTATTTAATAAATTCTAAATTATTTAAAATTGTTTGCTTTTATAGTTGAATACATGTAATGGCTTTTACTGCGACAATTTTCTACCAAACAATCCCAACACTCCTAAGATGTGGACTGAGAATTGGACCGGATGGTTAGTTTTATTTTGAGTGTGATTAAATAATTTTTCTTATTTTCTAAATATTTTATCAAAAATAGATATATTTTATCTTATATGTGTTTAGGTTTAAGCAATGGGGCGGTAAAAATCCCCATAGAACAACTGAAGATGTTGCATTTTCTGTTGCAAAATTCTTCCAAAGAGGAGGAACATTTAATAATTATTATATGGTAAAATTTAATAATAATAATTTAACTAATTTAAATACATAAGCTTACCGAAAAATGTCATTAACCAGTAAAATTAATTGAAATTTTTTTATTATTGTAGTACCATGGAGGCACCAACTTTGATAGAACTGCAGGTGGTCCATACATCACAACTTCATATGATTATGATGCTCCCCTGGACAAATATGGTAAATTTACACTAAATTCATATTTAAAACTATTTTAGAAGTTTCTATTTTTACTAACATGGTAAAATCTATTAGGTAATTTGAATCAACCAAAATACGGGCATCTAAAACAACTTCATGATGTTCTTCATTCTATGGAGAAAACTCTTACATACGGAAACATCTCCACCATTAACTTTGAAAACTCGGCATCGGTAATATTTTTGTTATTTTTTATTACTATTGTACATGTTATTACTGAATTAATTACTTATCATGAACATGTTACAGGCAACCATTTATAAAATCGAAGAAGGATCAAGCTGCTTTTTTCTAAACGGAAATGAAACTTCAGATGCAACTATTAGTTTCCAAGGAAGATCTTATGTTGTACCGGCTTGGTCTGTTACCATTTTACCAGATTGCAAAAATGAGGCTTATAACACCGCCAAGGTTTTTCTTTAACATTTTCTTTACTAACAACCATTGTTATTTAAAATTGTAACCAAGATTCAATGTTGTGCTAATTTTAAATTTTCAGATTACCACTCAAACATCAATGATGGTTAAGAAACCAAATGAAGCTGAGGATAGCCCGTCAATTTTGAAATGGTCATGGAGACCAGAGAACATGGACAACTTCCTTTTGAAAGGAAAAGGAAAATCTACAACGAGACAACTTTTGGATCAGAAAGTAGTAAGCAATGACCAAACTGATTATCTATAGTACATGACTACTGTTAAGTTTTAAAAAAGAGATCCATTTTTGGGTAAAGGCATGTCTCTTCGCATCAACAGTACTGCTCATGTCCTTCACGTTTTTGTCAATGGAAAGCATATTGGTAAGAAACTCATATATGTTTTTCAAATCTCAATAATACTAACTTACCAAAAACTCATTGATTTAGGTAATCAACATGTTGAGAATGGAAAATTTCACTATGTTGTGTGAAGTTTAAGTCTGGTCATAATGTTATTTCTCTTCTTAGCATAACTGTGGGACTTGCGGTAAGTTCTTAAATATTATTTTATCTTGTATTTTTTTAAAGTTGAAAATCTCTTTTCATTTCTAGCTGACAAGTAAATTTTTGTCAATTTTTATAGAACTATGGTGCTTTCTTTGAAAGTAAGCCAGCTGGAATAACTGGACCCATTTTTATCATCGGTAAAAATGGTGATGAAACTATTACTAAAGACTTGTCTGCTCATAAATGGAGTTATAAAACCGGTTTAAATGGGTATGAGAACCAACTCTTTAAAACAGAATCAGTGTCTAAATGGTCAGTGGAAAGGCTACCATTTAACTGAACCATGACTTGGTATAAGGTAAATAGATATCAATATCCATAAGATAACAAAACCAAACCCTTGTTGACTTAATATCAAATCACATCATTCCATTTTTTTTCTTTCAGACTACGTTCAAGGCTCCTTTGGGAAATGATCCAGTTGTTGTCGATCTTTTGGGACTTGGAAAAGGTACAGCATGGGTCAATGGAAACAACATTGGACGTTATTGGCCCACATTCATTTCAAGCGAAAATGGTTGTTCTACGAAATGTGATTATAGAGGGGCTTATCATGCTGAAAAGTGTCTAACCAATTGTGGAGAACCTACACAAAGATGGTACATTTTCCAACATCTTATTAGATTCCAGAATTTAAAATCTTAATGCTAAAATTGAGAAATATTTAATGGGATTTGTTGCTTTCTTGAACAGGTACCATATTCCTCGTTCTTTCTTGAACACAAGTGGAAATAACACTCTAGTTTTGTTTGAGGAAATGGGAGGAAACCCATCACTTGTGAATTTTCAAACTACTAGAGTGGGAAGTGTATGTGCTAATGTCTATGAGAAAAACATTATTGAGCTTTCATGTGACAGAAAATCCATTTTTTCCATCAAATTTGCCTCTTTTGGTAACCCAGATGGCAATTGTGGATCTTTCGAAAAAGGAACTTGTGTATCAAGTAACAACATTGTTGATATTCTCACACAAGAATGTGTGGGAAAAGAGAAGTGCTCCTTTAATGTTTCTACGGAAAATTTTGGAGCACCTGATTGCAATGGTGCTGCTAGGAGGCTCGCTGTCAAAGCTATCTGCTAAGTGCATATATAGATCTATGGTGTTTTTATTTATCCTATTTCCAAATTATGTTAATTTTTTTGTTAAGTTTTTTTTTTAATCTTTAATTGTGGTGGTTTTATTCAATAGAAAACACAGTCTTATATACATTCTACAATTTCATCTTATTTTCTTCTCCATCATCTCACTCTCTAAAGAAATTTCAATATTTATTCTCTTTAATCTTATTTTTTCTCTCTTTTAATATTATAGTACTAAGAGCATCTCCAAAAATACTGTCTATTTTAGAGTTTCCAAAACTCTATATTTGAAGTTTAAATGTATTATTCTCCAAAAACAAATTTTTAAACTTAACTTCAAACTATTTATATTTTACTATGGTCCTTATATTTTTCATAACTCGTTAAAATTCATAAAAAAATTATAAATAACTAGCACATATATGAAAATACTACAGAAAAATTGATTATTAAATATTTTGTTCTTTATAGTTGTAATCCATAATAATTCTTATTTCATAAAATTTCCATTTTTTTAAATAAATTCAAACTTTATAAATATTTTTTAAAAAACATGAAGATAAGATTTAAAATATCTTAAAACTAAAACTATACAACAACAATATTACAAAACTGAATGTGGTCTTTTGTTTGTAGTTTAATGTTTAATTATATATTTCTATCTACAATTTTATATTTAGTGTAATAATGTAAGAACCATAATGTAAATAAAATATGAAAATTTAAATTTAAATTTTTGCATAGTAACACTTTATATTTGTAGTTTACAATTCAAAATTTCAATTTTAAAGTTTTAGATTTCAGTTTCGAAGAGTAAAAAACATTATCTAAATGTATTTTGAATATGTTCTGACTAACCTCACCACCATTGATCAATAACTATATTTAGTGTATTACATTACAAGAGTTTGAATCTTTGTATGTTTTTTTTTGTTTTTGTTTTTGTTTTTCTTTTTTGCATTTAATAAAGTATTTAACTAATATTAAGGGAAAATAACGAGAGATAATTTTTAAATTACTCTATTATCAGTCTGGTATTTGAAAACTACCTCTTCTATATTTCTTTTTGAAACCTATACCTTATTCAATATGAATTTACATTTTTATCCAAATTAGATATTTCAATAATTAAAATATAAATGTAAATATTCCAACTAAAAAAACAAGGTGATGTCTTAAAAAATAAAATCACTATCAATATAATACGTACTAAAAACAATATAAGAAGTACGTAGAAGAAGAAAAACATTTAACTGAACATATAAAAAGGACTAGAGAAAACATCTTAATATAAACCAGAAAAATGAAGATAAAAAATAAGAGAATAAATATAATTAAGCATATATAAAATGACTAAAACATATAAATGGGAAATACATATCATAGAAGGAACAAACCAAAAATGAATGAAACTTTTTATTTTATCATAGGACCCCATTTGAACAACTAACTATTTAAGATGAAAAATTTCGAAACATAATTTTGAATTCGAAGACTAGATACTTTCACCAAATTATTGAACATCAAATAGCGGAAAGAAAAATTATGTAGGTACAAACATTAATCGTAAAATATATACAGATGAAAAAACTACATTAACTAACTATATATGATATATTATAAAATGGGGGAATTGCCAAAACCAACCCAAATATTCATTTTAACCCTAAAGGTGTACCCCATATTCATTCAATTGCAAACCCAACCTAAATGGGTGTTAAAACTACTATTTAACCCTTATGAACAAACAAAAAACGTGGAATATATTTTACGATTTTGTCCTTCGTAGGTCTACACTTTAAGAAAGAAGTCTACAACTAGGTAGACTTACATTAACGTCTACTGTGTAGACTAGTGTAGACTTATTATTTGTCTACATCTTAATTTAATCAAATAATTTAATTTTAAAAATGTAGAAAAATGTTTTTGGTAAATTTTTTAATAAATCATCAATTTAAAGGTTAGTATGAGGTATATAAATTAAATTTTCTTATAATTGAACAATTTAAAAGAATGTATATTGATTTGGGAACTATGTGGTAGACAATGTTAATGGTTTAGCAACCAAAGGTTATAACATGTTATGTCTTTTAGAGTTAGATTCTAGATTTAGAATTTTTTTGTTTTAATGATTCAAAATTGCATATTTAATGTTGCGTAGTTTATATTTTGTATATATGATATTTGGTACAATGACTAAGATTTTTTTTTATAATCAATCAAACGTTTAGGGTTTGAGATTTGGGGTTTAGGGTTTGAGATTTCTGGTTTAGGGTATAGTAGACTTACAGTTAAGTCTACTTATATGTAGACGTCTATTTCAGTCTACGTTAATTTGTGTTTACCAAAATAAATTATTTTAAAATTCAAATTAACTAAGCGGGAAGTGAAAATGAATTTTGGAGCCTAATTTTTCATATTGGCGCCATTATTTAGGGTATAGTAGATTTACAGTAAAGTCTACTTATATGTAGACGTCTATTTCAGTCTACGTTAATTTGTGTTTACCAAAATAAATTATTTTAAAATTAAAATTAACTAAGCGGGAAGTGAAAATGAATTTTGGAGCCTATTTTTCCATATTGCGCCAATATTTAGGGTATAGTAGACGTACATTAAAGTCTACTTATATGTATACGTCTATTTCAGTCTACATTAACCAATTTAACCTAACCGAAAAATTACACAGCATATAAATACTTTTTAGGGTTTTCTGGTAAAAAGAATCATAATCACGCTGTTTAGATCTGAGGCGGTTTAGGGGGCGATTTCCGGTGAGATTTCCGGCGAACCCTCTTCGCCTCCGTTTTCACACCCAGTCACCTTCCTCTTGGAATCACCATTCACCACCACGACCATCACCACTATCCTCTCCCATCCTTCAGCTATCTCCACCTTGTCTCCTCCTCATCTCCTCCTCGTCACCACCATTACTCTCCGCCTCGTCTCCTCCTCATCTCCACCATTACTTTCCGCCTTGTATCCTCCTCATCTCCTCCTCGTCATCACCATTACTCTCCTCCCTGTCTCTCTGTATCTCTATATGTGTTTATAAAAAGTCTCTGCATCTCTTATTGTTTTGATTAAAGTGTTCAATTTTCGTTCTAGGATTTGTATATGTTCAATTTATTTGCTGTAAATTGAAATGCATATGTCGTTGACGAAAAATTGATGAAGTGTTATGAGTTAATACATGTTTGTAGTGTACAAGCATGTGTTGTGTTTTATGATTTCTCTGGCTCTTTTTGTTGCAGGTTGCTCCCAGAATTTTACTGCAGACGACGATTTGTAGACTTTTACTGCAGACTACGGATTTGTAGACTGTCTGATAGGTCTACATTAATTTAGACTGAATATACAGTCTACATAAAAAAATCTATTAAAAATTGGATTTGTGTATTGTTTATTTTAGGTTTCAGATTCTGTTTAGAGAAACATTGATTGTTCATTATATTTTCGGATGAATTGTCTTAGATTCTGTATAGAGAAACACTGATTTTTTTATTATATAGTTGGATGCATTGGGTTAGCTTAAGCTTGTTTTACTCCTAATTCTGGTCGTAGGTTCTATCTTGTTTCGTACTTTTGGTTCACAAGGCTTAGTTTTTAGATGTTTTGATAGCTTCCCTCGTAGACACCTTATAGACTTGTGCTACTCTGTTTAGGTTTGCTTGGTTTCTGCAACTCTTCCTCACAATCTTTAGTCTTGGACAAGCAGTTCCTTGTCTGTCAAGCCAAGCTGAAGGTAATAGCAGGAGTCAAGTAAATCTTTAGGCTCGTACTCTGTTTCTTTATTGTTTAGAGATACCATTACAACACAAAGTATTCACATGCCAGGTATAAAAGATCTCTAAATTTTGTCTCTTTTTGTTGTAAGTTAAAGATTGTTGATGTCTGATGTTAGGGTCCATATGGAATCTTGAAGAGCTGTTTGGTTCATTGATGATGACAAAAGTTCATTCATTTAGCTTAGAACAACTTTAAAGTTTGTTTTACATTGTGTTTTTAATGGGTTTTAGGAATGGTTACAGCTTAAGCTGATTGCTCTATTCTAGCCACCGATGTGGAGACTGGTGATAGTGTTGCACATCTTGAGAATACGCACGAGTAGTACAGTTCCCTTTTTTGAAAAAAAATTGACACACTTTCTGGTTTTTTTCTAGGATAAAGCATTTAACATCACTTCTTGCATGCAGGTAATGGATTCTTTAAAGAGCAAAAGTATCTCAGATCCATCCTCACAGAGTCGCCACCACCACCGTCAGTATCGTCATAATCACCACTGGTCACCTCTCTGTCTCCTCACTCTCTGAAGTTGAATCATTTATAAGAGTGGTTAGAATGTGTTTTTTGATTACTAAAAAGATTTGAACTTTAATTGAGAAAATCTATGTGAGTTTTATGCTTTACTCATAGCTTCTAATCTTAATTAATGTCACTGAAATCAGATGTGTAGTGCCCATTAATCACTGTCAAGTCTTGTGTACCATACTCTTAGTTTAGTTATGGTCGTTTTTTTCCATATTATTCTGATTTGTTTTGTTGAATCTGACTTCTTTTGTTTTGTTTTCTGTAGATTAACCTCCATTCTTCGTTGATGGGACATGAAGAGTGGAAGAAGACCTTGAGTTGTTGAAGAATTTTATGGAGGAAGAAGAAGATAAAGCTGCTGGAGTCTTCAATTTTTTTAGGTTTAGAATTTTTTAAAGATTTGGTTTGGTGTAAACCAAGTTGGGGAAATTGTGGTGGTTTGACTTTAGTTTCTAATTATTGGTTTAGTTTTGTAAAATAGTTTTAATTTATAAATAAAATTTATTAGTCTTCTTTCTTGTAGACTTACAAAGAAGTCTACTTGACAGAGAAAAATATAACATAAGTTTATCACATTAGACAACATCCAAAGCAACAATATAGTTTATAAGTTCAACACAGACTAAAGACCTACAAATCCAATAGAAGACAACTCAAAGCAATGAGACACTAATACATAATAGAACATCCATAGCAATAAGACAACTCATAAGTTCGACACATAACACTAACACATCTAGAGTTTTTCACCACCCATTCTCTGTATACAACGAGTAATTGAGCCATCTCCTGCAAAAAAAATACGATTTACATAATTAGCAAACAAAAATTTTATTTTGGATAAAATTATAAAATAGACTTACACGTACATCTACAATTATTAGCAAACAATATAGTTAAATCAAAAATTATATCATAGACTTACAAGTACGTCTACAAATTTTAAGCTAACAACATAGACAAACAAAAAATTTGATAACTTCCTAATTATAAGAGATTATCTTCTGAAAATCATTGAAGACCCTTATGATTAACTAACACACACTTTCATAAAAAAAAATTTTGAAACAACTTAATGAATAATACACAAATCCATTTTTGATAGATTTTCTAGGTAGACTACATATTCAGCCTACAGACGGGTAGACGTTTTATTCAGTTTACATTTTGTAGACTGCAAATTAGGTCTACGTTTAGGTTGTTTTTTGCAATTGCCAAATTCACGGGTTACTTTCTGTATTTGAAAAAAAAGATGTGATTTTATACGAGTGGACTTATTTTTTAGTTTACATTTTTAAAAAGGTTAGTTTTGCAATTGACCAGAATTTGTTCAGAGTTTGACTTTTAGAAGTAGACTTACTATGCAGTCTACATTTTTAAATTTATTTGAAAGAGGTTAGTTTTGCAATTGACCAAAGTTGACTTTCTACTAGTAGACAAAACTAAATGTCTACGTAATTGTAGATTGCAGTAAAAGTCTACACTATAACCCGACAGGTTAGTTTTGCAATTGACCAACATAAAATAGTAGACTTCGTATGCAGTCTACTTTTTTTCCCTAAGATTTGTAGACTGCATATGAAGTCTACATGTAAAGTAAATTTTAGTCAGTTTCTAAATATTTTAGTCAAATACAAAAAAACCTATTCAACAAAGTCAAAGTTTTGGTCAAATGCAAAACTGACCTTCCGTAGACTTCCCTAGCAGTCTACAAAGTGTAGACTTCCAAGAAAGTCTACTATGGTAAGTCAAAATTTTGTTCAAATGCAAATCAAACCTCTTTTATGTAGATTTCTTAGTAAGTCTACCAATTTTTTTGTTTTTGGTTTCAAAGGTAAAGACGTTGACGTACTTGTAGGTCTACATTACAAAAAAAATTATTTTGGTCAATTGCAAAAGTAACATGTGCGTTGACAAGTAGACTGCATCGTAAGTCTACACGTAAATGTAGACATATAATACAGTCTACTTTCGCGATACAGATCAGAGATATGACGAAAAGCATGTAAATAGTTACCTTGACACCGGTTTAAAGCTTCTTTCCAAGCTTTTCCACCGTCTAGAATCCAAATATGAGCAAAAGAAGTAACCTTTACGATTCACTTGTGAATAAAATCGTAACTATGAAGTTTGTGTTTATGAAAATGAGAGTTATGAGGATTGTTTAGATGAAAATAGAGAGGAAATGAAGTATTGTTTGTTTAGAAAGTGAAATAAGTGGTTGAAAATTCATAAACACAAGCTTAAAGAGCTCATCAATGGTGGTTTTTGGTGGTTGCAAATATTGATGACAATGGCATTGTGGTAAATAAGGAGAAATTTTTAGGGTGTAATAGGTTTTTAATAATTTTCGAAAATAATGTCATATTTAATAATAATGGCAATTTGGTAATTAGTTAGAAACATGAGGAGAGTTTAGGTTTTTTAAGAGTGAATAGTAATGACAAAAAAAAAAGAGGTTGGTTTTGTATTTGACTTGAATTTTTGGGTTGGTTTTGCAAAACCCCCTAATAAAATTTATCAAAAAATGCATGAAAATTAACACTAGCCATAATATTGTTAATAATATTTTACTTAAAATTTCTTTAATGATCATTTGAAGCTTCAAATGAGACATATAAATTCAACAAATATATTACGACTGAGAATAAGAAGACAACATCAAAATAATTTATTCTACTCAATTCTAATTTTCATGATTTATAAATCTATTTTATAATATCAAAAAGTATGTGATACAAAATAATCTTTTTAAGAAGTCATAATCTAAATTTATTAAAAATAAAAAAATTATGACAATCATTTAACAAATAAAAATATATAAAAATACAAACTTAAACAAAACAACTTACATAATATCAAAAACTATAAATTGATAAACTTAAAAGTATAAATCGCACATAGCACGGTTAAAAACTCTAGTAATTGTAAATTTAAAGTAAAGATACTCATAATTACTACGATATATTCCTCATTAATTTTTGAAAGCTAGATATGGGTCCGTGCGTTATACGAATTTTGTTTGATGTTTTAATTTTATAAAGAACATAAAAATAATAAATTATTGTATAGTTATGGGATTAATTTTGCATATGTTATGTGAGACTTATTTTAGAATTAAGAATTCATTTTCCACATAACTTCTTATTTTTATTTACATTTTAATAAGCACGGATTTTGTGTAATGTTTTAATTTTAAAAAGAACATAAATAAGAAATTATTATATATGTTTAGGATTCTTTTTACATATGCTGTGTAAGATTTATTTCAGAAATTAAAAATTTATTTTCTCACATAGGTTCAAGTTAATATTTTTACTTTAATAATCATGCCACATAAGTTAATTGTTATTAACTTTGTACTTAAAGCTAGTGAAAATATTTATTCCTAAAAATTTAAACTGATGAATCTAACTTGAATTAAGAATTAGAATGAAATAAAAAAAAACTTAAAAATTAATAAGGCTAGTCGAATCAATAGCAACATCAAACACTTTTTTATGTACTAATTTAATATTTTTCTTAACTTACTATATGTTATTCTTAGTTGAATTTGTATTGTCATTTTAAGGTCTTTGAATTTTTATTTTCATGCCTTTGTGATCATATATATATTTTCATGCATTTTATAGCCACAAAAATATATGTGCATGTGGAAGACTATATCTCTAATTAATGATTGTGTGAAAAATCTTTTATAAGAAAACATAATTTCTTAATTATAGTTTTATGGTGATATATCTTAAAATAAATCAATAAATAATTTTATTTTATGTTGCAATAAGGTTAAAGAAGACAATCTCCGAGGTAATTAGGAAGTTCTTCTAATTTAATAGCTATATGACATTTAATATCATATATATTATTAGAAAACTCTATATAGCTGTATAAACTTAACCCCACTCTTTGAATATTAAACCCTGGCCTATAAACACTAAATAATAATTTCAAATGTTATGTTTTCTTTTCTTGAATGTAGTTTTAGAAATGTATATCAGACATTTGTTTGGTTTTTGTATGACCAGACACATATGAGACAAATATAAATATCAATCATGATAACATCCTAATTTTTTTGTTTTGTTAATTAATTTGTTTTAGTATTATGTCTGTCATCAAAAAAATTATTAATATTAAATATATTTTTTAATTTTATTGTTTCTTAGATTTTTAAAAGGAAATATATATATTTTATCAATCTCTTTAATTTATAATATTTACAAAATAAAAAATATTATCAAATACTATTTTATATTGTTGTTTAGGTTATAGAAAATAAAAGTTACTATCATATAATCATTTACAATTATCTTCTCTCTGGAATTTCAGAAAATTTAGATTACTATCAAATAATTATTTCTAGTTACTATTAAATAACTTTCAAACTACTAATTTTACAGTTGGTATCGCTATTATTTTCAAAATTTGTTTTTAATTAATAACTTAACAACCATCGTACATAAAGATAATAAATTGACATTAACTTACCTACCACATTATAACTAATTTATATTGTCGATAATAACAAACACACATAAGCATAATAGGTATATCATGGTACAATTTATCGAAAGTTGTATGTTCTCTTTAATTTAGTACTTGGTAAAAATTTCTACCTTTCGCGAAAAAAAGACACGAAATGATCATTACATAAATAAATTATTTTTATATATTATTATTTATTTTGTGTTTATTACGTATAGGAAAAATGATTGCCAGCTACCTGAAATATTGGCCACTACATGGCTGACCATGCAAAGTAAAGAAATGCACACTCAACTACATGAGGTATATGATATGCATATTAACATCCATGAACTTTATGTTGTTATGTAGGCAACATCACAAGACCAATTATTATAATTATATCACAAAGCTAATTACATTAATAAAAATACAAATATGAAAAACGTTTTAAGAAATGAAAAAATCTTTTTTATTTGATTTTTTATTATTAAAAAAAATTATTAAAAAAACTATACAGTAATATTAAAATTAATGTTATTTTAGAAAAAAATAACTTTATTTTAATTTTACATATTTTAATATTTTGTTAGTTTAGAATTTATTTTTATATATGCTTTAAATAATTATTTAATTTTATAATGTAAGGATAGAAAAGTATTTGTTTTTGGTAATGAAACTACATAATTAGGTATATTTGAAAATGTTCATCTAAGGAAGGTACACATGAATAATGGTATCAAAAATGAGGTAAAAGTAAAAGTTCCCTATTATTTTGTGTTAGGTTAAATAAAATGTTTTATATATAAAAATAAATTTTGGATTTTAAATAGTTAAGTCATATATACAATATTTTTCAAAACATGTTTATATCTTTATAAATGTCTTTATAAACATTTTCAATAAACTAAAATGTTTTTAATATTATTAATTTTTTATTACAAAAGCTTTTTGCTATAAAATACTTAAATTTTTGTGTATTGAATATGTTTATAAAGACATTTTATAGAGATAAAACGTTTTGAAAAATATTTTTTAATGACTTAACTATTTACATAATTATTTATATTTATATATGTTTATAAAATTGGTAGAAAAGTCTTTTTCCATTTAGTGAAAAATGTATTTGTAAAAATATATCCTTAATGAAGAAAAAAATGAATTGTGCTACAACAAATAGGGTAAAAATAGAATTTCACCTAAAAAAACATATAGAAAAATAAAGGATAAACTAAAAATTATTAAAAATATAAATTAATATAAAATTATAATTTTTTATGAAATAAAATTAAATTTTAATGTTGTTGTATAACACTTTTTAAAATAAAATGTTCATTATAATAAAAAATAAAATATAAAAAGGTTTTCCATATCTTAAAACGCTTTTATATTTTATATTTATTATAAATCTAATTGATCTTGTGATATAATTAATTGTTATTAGCCTTGTGATGTTAGCTACATAACAACATAAAGTTCATGGATGTTACTATGCATACCATATATTTCGTGTAGTTGAGTGTGCATTTTTTTACTTTGCATGGTCAGTCATGTGATGACCGATACTTCAGGTAGTTGGTAATCATTTTTCCATTCTGAAATAATAAATATATTGAAGAATTGAAAACTAAGTAATATATAATGAAATTGGAGTAAGCATATAAATCAAAACAATTTTTTTATATAACAATGTTTTATTGGTAAGCAAAAAAAAATCATTTTACTTATCTTTTATGTTATATAATCAAATTTATATAGATATATAGTATATTTTGATATGAATATTTATTAATTTATGTTTCCTACTCATGTAAGTTTATTAACATTTGTGTATTTTTTGTACAAAATTAACATTTGTACATTTCGAAATTAACATATTTATGTATTTTTATATGGTATATAGTTTGTTTTTACTAATAGTAAATATATATATATATATATATATATATATTAAATCTGAATATCTATTTAATGAAATTTCATATTCATATGATTTTATGCTCATTTATATCTTGTTATAACAAAAAGTTAAACCATTGGTCATAATTTTTTTAATATGGGACTTTTAACAGTTTTAATAATTTATAGTTATCTAAAAAAAATTAATAACATGCAAGGAAAAACCTAGTTTTTTAATTATATGATTAATGTGTGTGTTTAGTTTTTTTAAGAATGTAAAATTTAACAAAATGATGAAAAATACACAAATTGTTATCAAATATTTATTTTTCAAAATCACTAATTGTTATATATGTTAATCATATTAAGTAAATCCGTAAATTTTAATTAAAAATGAGAATATTCTTTTATATACTATTAATCAATTTGATAATTAATTTAATAAACAGTATAATCTATCTTATTAAATTAGAAACATTGATTTGGACCTAACATTTATTTTGTAATTTTTTAAATTAAATATATCTTTCTATTTTATAGTTAAACCTACATTAAATCACTAATATTCTTTTCATTACACTGTTATCCATGTTTCCAAACAATATATATGTTTATTTATACTACTGTCCATGTTTCCAAACAATCTAGTTATTTCTTTATACTACTACCAATGTTTCCAAATAACACTATAATTAATCTTATGTACAAACAATACAAAGTATTAAATCTCAACTTTTTAAATAATTTCTCACAATTTTTTTTCAAATTATTTAAATAAATTAAAAATTCAAATAATATATAAAAAAAACAAAAAGAAATTTATTTTTACAAGTTTAAATATTACATATCAGTTATCCATCAGGTTTTACTAAATTTTTTAATATGGATACTCTTAAAAATCAAAATTGAATTGTTGGATCATCGGTTTAACCACGGTTTGGGTTGAATTTAACAATACTGATTTAAATGCAAAAATATTTTAAATACATATTTTCTTTCAAATTACCAAAACATTTTTTAAGTTATTTATGAATTTTTCATCATAAAATATTCTACACTTGCAAAGTTAAAACCAAAGTTTAGTTTGAAATTGACCTAACCTATAAAATAAAGGTTAAGGCTAAAATTTTATAAATTTGGATTTTATTTTAAAAATTTGGATAATTATTAACATTATAAGTAACTAAACTCTCAACTTATTTTTTTAACGCAAATTGTTAAATTTAAATTTGATTTTGTACATCAAACAAACATACATAAACAGTATTTTCACTGCACGGTTACATTTACATAATATACTACTTCACGCTATTAATACAAAAGACAGTTTTGCTATTATTCTTTAAACATAAAATTGAATTGGACAAATTCAAAACTATATAAACTAAATTATATAGAATACATCCGAAGAAATAAAATCCGTGTGCGCGGATCATGATCTAAAAATAAAATCCGTGTGCGCGGATCATGATCTAAAAATAAAATCCGCGTACGCGGCGCGGATCATGATCTAGTGCATGTTTAAATGTATCAATTAAATTTTCTAAAGATTTTAAGAATCACCATAGTAGTGGATTATTGTGGAACCATTACAAAATATGTTTAAAATCATCATATAAAATACAAGACAACCTTTGTTCAAAAAGAAAAAATACAAGACAACCAATAGGAAGTGGATTATTGAGACTGCACGTTGCATAAAAAAATAATAATACGAGAAAGAAAACGACAGAAATTGTTGAGAAGAGCCCCTCTTGTCTGCCCAGAGGTGTCACCCAATTGTTTTATTTGTATGTAGTAAGATTGAGAGCTTGAGACTAAAGTGCAGATCCAGATAAACGCCTTCTTGATGCATTCGAAATGGAGACTCGACCCAACTTATCCGCATCACTAGACAACGTTCTTTCTCTCACAGGCTCGTAATGCCTTAGCCACACCCCAGTGTAGGCCTACACAATACAATTATTAACTTATGATGAGCCAACAAAAAAATATAACACCTTTTTCTCTACTAACTGATCTATTAGAGTGCATGTATCTATATAGTGTAACCAAAACCCTTTTGTCATCGATCGAACGAAGAGTGCACTTACCTGTTGGGGTCTCATGATCTTAGTGTCAGGATCATCCAAAGACTCACGCCAGTGTGACAAGTATCCAGCCATACGCGGGACTGCAAATAGGACTGTGAAGAATTCTGGTGGGAATCCCATTGCCCTGTCCAATTCAATTACCAAACACATCAGATTCAGGTACAGAACTTCTTGGTTACAGCTTATATCAAAGACCTTTTTTTATTGCAAAGACGAGTACGCTATGTCTTACCTATAGATTAATCCAGAGTAGAAATCGACATTTGGATAAAGCTTTCTCTTCACAAAATATTCATCAGAGAGTGCCGCCTTCTCTAGAGCAACTGCTACCTGAAAACGTCATACACACAAAATTTTCCTAAACCACAATGTTTATATTTATAATACAAAAAGGATCTAACGTACCTCAATCAGAGGATCCCTTCCAACAATGGAGAACACTTCATCCGCCAGTTTCTTAATGACTTTTGCTCTCGGGTCGTAGTTTTTGTAAACACGATGTCCAAAACCTGACATCTTCCTCTTTCTGAGATATATGACAAAGGAATTTAACATTAGTGGCATTACTCATCAGAGTTTAGATCATTAGTCTTTAGTTAGAATGAGAACTGGGTGACCTGTTCTTCACCCCTTCGATGAACTCTGGAATGTTTTCAACACTCCCAATCTCTGATAACATCTTAAGGACAGCCTCGTTCGCACCGCCATGAAGAGGACCGTACAGGGCTCCGACAGCTCCCGCAACAGCGGTGTACACATCAACACCACTGCATAAACACAATACAAATTCAAACATACATCAGAGCATACTAAATGAATCTACTAACCAGTGGTAGGTAAGTACCTAGAGGCAAGATGCCGAGCAGCAGCAGTGGAGCAGTTCATTTCATGTTCAGCGTGCAGTATGAAGAGGATGTCCATCACTCGAGCCAGACGAGGATTAGGCTTGTAAGACGTATTACCCCTGGAAAATGAAAGAATATATCTAAAATGTCTACACCAAGTGCAGAATTTATAATTATTCTCTACAATTCAAGTGTCTAAGCCAATATAATGAGGATGAAGATGGTGGCGTACATTGAGTCCAGCATATAGAGGAAATTCTCTGCATAAGAAAGGTTGCCAGAAGGAAGAACAGGAGGCCTGCCTGCCATCCTCAAATAAGCAGCCGCTGCAATTGTTGGAGCCTGCAAACACCTTATATATTATGATATACACGTACAAAACTTGTTTGTATTTTGAAAGTCCGGTTATAAATTACGGCAACAAACCAACAGAAACAACAATACCTTTCCAAGAATACGAACAATCTGTTTATCACGAACTTGTTTTGACTTGTAAATATCTTGGCCCTGCATCCAATCGAAATTTCCGTTTAAATGAAGAAGACAAACAAAGCGTATGGGCATGGATTTTTCAGGAAAAGACATATAAACAATACATAAAAGAAAAAGGGTTGTCGAACTTACCCTAAGAGCAGGATTTGCATCAGGATGAAAGATGGAAAGTGCACTCATTGCACTCACAAGAACGCCCATTGGGTGTGCATCATGAGGCATGGACTGTATGATTTCCTGCAAAAACATACAGAAATAATCTCAGGTCATTTTTTTTTTTAACCAGTGCCAATAATCATCAGACCCAGACACTTAATAGTTTCAAACAGAATAGAAAACCCTCGTTCAACCATAATGTTGCCTCCAATACTAGTGTTATGTCATTAGACAGTCACTCCTCATAATATTACATACTGAATTCACAATAGTGAGTAAGGCATATAATGCAGTATCCTTCATGGACCAGATGAGCAATCTATACTGGAAAAGCGTTTTCAAAATCCCTCTTTGTTATTGTGACTTACACTTTGAATATTTACACTAGTATGAAGATTACTACAGATGAAGAAAAAAAGTAGAAAAATATACCAATACACCTTGTGGGACAGCTGAATGCTGAGAAATAGTGAACTCCCAATCAGCTAACTGACTTTGAGTAGGCAGATTCCCATACACTGCCACAAAAGATGATAACTTCATCTCCCTTTCAATAGCAAAGACTGCTTATGCCTTAAAACGACATAATCAGTAACATGAAACAAGTGACTTACTGAGGAGATAAGAAACCTCAATGAAAGTACTGCTCTCAGCCAACTCTTCAATTGGATACCCACGATAACGTAAAATCCCTTCATCTCCATCGATGTAACAAATCGAAGACCGGACAGGAGCCGTGTTCAAGTAACCAGGATCATACAACTTAAGCCCCTTGTCCTCCTTCCCTGTCGTAATCTGCACGACACAAAAAAAATGTAATAATTGGACATTCCGATTCAAAATCGATTTTACAATTCGATTCAGAGATTTTACAATACTACCTTCTTGAGATCAACGGCTTTAACGGTACCGTCCTCAGAGACTGGGACCTGATATCTCTTCCCCGTGCGCTCATCGACGATCGTCAAGCTTCCCTTGAGCGATCCATGCGGTGGTAAAGCGCTCGACGTGCACCATGGCTCGATCGCCGGCGGCAACACCTGGATCGATCCGACGGGATCGGATACCGCTAAGTGCGCAGTGAGAACGGCTAATCTTCTCGCGGAAATCTCCATTTTCTTCACCTCGACAAAATATTCAGAATTCGAACAAGAGTGACGAAGAAGAAGAAGAAGAAACAACTTCGGGTTATATTGCGGGTGGGTAACGGATCCGGGTTTATCTTGAGATCGATTTGTTGAGATGATGACTCAGCTTTAGATCGACGGTTGTTTTTTTGGTAACTTAAAATAGAAAGTCCAAAGAGTCTTAACTGTCAGATTTTATCCGATTCGATTTAAAACTTTCCTTTCTCTAATCCAACTATAGCGCGGCAAGGAGATAGGAAGGAAGGCGTGTTAAAAGAACCGTAGAAGTTGATTGGCTTCCTCGGGTAGCTAAATATCTATTCGATAATGGGCCAATGTATTGGGCTCAAACCGAAAAGTCTAATCTGCTTTAGTTATATATCTCGGCCATTAGCTCTATATCTATCTATATTATTATTTAAGAAGTAATTTTGCTGAAGTGTCATGTATTCCATGATTTTAGGCAATTTTCATAATTTTTAGTTTCAAATCATATTTTCATAATATTTCCATTCATACTTAATACTTATCTATATGTTTTTAATTTTTAGGGTAGTTTGATTATGGATTGCCAACGTACTTTGGAACATTCAGCTGAAGCTTCACAATCTGATGGATTAAAGAGTAACGGTACGTTTTAGGTCATTTATATTTATTTATTCTTTTGCTACAAAGATAATTTATATTTAAAGTGTTTGTTATGGATTTTCTTATTCGTTTTTGGTTTTTTCAGTAAAGTTTTAAGTTATGCCTCTTTATTATTGTTATTTAATCATTCACATTTAGGAAAATGAGAAACTTTAGGAAAAATTACTTCTAACATGGTCAAATAAAAGGTATTATGTACGTCAATTTATTTAAATATATCAAATCTATGTATTTATTCCTTCAGGTATTAACTAAACTGCCGTTACATTCATTATTCCAGGAATCACTCAAAATTTCCAAGTTAGTTTATACTTTACACCAAATATACATCAATAAATATGAATATGAAGTAGTTAATTCGTAAAAGTTCTATCATCTGAATACTACATGGCCATGTTAGGATCAGAAAACAAAACCTTTTGCATTATTTTATATAACAAAATTGTACACAAAAATAAAAATAAAACTTCTAATTAAATAAAAAAACTAAGATAGCATTAAGTATTTGCCATATTAAGATAGCTCAATTTTTTAATAATTGTTATTTGCATTATAACCAGATAAACGTTTAACAAAAAACTATTTCTATTGGAACAAACTAATCACTGCAAAATTTAAAAGAAAAATCATATATTTACTTTAACAAAAGGAGTTATATATAAAAAGTTAATATGAATCTATAAAAATATGTACTACTTAAAAATAATGATAGTAATGGTAATAATGCTCAAATCAAATACACATATTTTGAGAATCTAAGTACTTATAAAAATAATGATAGAACATATCTATCTTTTATTATTTTGTATTTTAACAATATTATAGATAATATATATATTTTATAAGTGGTATTTATCCTAATCCATGCAATATTATAATATTCTGCCGACTCTAAGATAGTATATATATTTCTCAGCAGACACTTGATAAACAATAGAAAACAAAACTTCTCAGCAAAAATAATAACTTCTCAACAATGTCTTTTTGGAGAAAAAAACTTGCTTCTCTTGTTCTTATTGGAGAGATTGATCCTGCTAAATATTGTTATAAGATTAAAGTCAAAGTGTTAAAACTTTGGAATACATGGAAAATTTTGAAAATCGTTTGGATTGAATTAGTGTTGGTTGATACCATTGTAAGTATTTTATTTTTCTTCTTTATTACTTAGCACTAATTATGGTTTAGTGTTACTGATATCTTTTTGTAATTTTTTCTAGGGTAGAGGATTGATGCTTCTATTGATGAACGTTCTCTTAGTAACTTCAAATCTAAGTTATCTCAAGAAGACTCTTTGTTCTGAGTAATTTCACCATCGGTGATTATACAACAAAATATAGAACGAATCCTCTTCCTTTTAAGAATCACTCCTCGTGTCTACGTTTGGGTAGCTAACAGAGAAAATCCAGTAACAAGCCTCACTGCTAATCTCACAATCAGCAGTAATGGAACTCTGATCTTGCTTGATGAGAAACAAAAAATTCTCTGGTCATCTGGACAAGAAGTTCTCACATCTAACAAATGTCGAGCTGAGCATTTAAACTCTGTAAATCTTGTGGTCGTAGATAACGTTACAGGAACGTATCTATGGCAAAGCTTTGAGCATCTTACAGACACCATGCTTCTCCGGCGAAACCATGGCGTCCGTACCGAGAGGCCTCATTTCTCGCATCAGCCACCCTTCTCCCTCGCAATCTCTACCCGTTTGTAGTTTCTTTCTCCTCCAACGATTCAGCTCTGATGCTAGGGCCGTCGAGGGTATTGAATCCGATATAACCGAGGTTCCGTATCATCGAGGCAAAACCCGGTGAGATGTCCCAGAGCTCCAAAAGGACAGGGATCATCGCCGTAAAGTGTGGGTTGACTGCTCTCTGGAACAAATGGGGAGCTAGGGTTCCTATTTCTATTCTCTGGGTCGATGACAGCATCGTCTCTCAGGTCAAGACCACTGAGAAAGAAGGGATCTTTGCGTTATAGGTAGTTTTTCATAAGCTTTGAACGTCTTCTTTTCCATGTTGTTGTATCCCATGTTATAATACTCCCACCACGTTCTGTGCAAAAAACAACAGTTCCAAACGCTTGTCTGACATAAAAAAAGGGATCTAAAGATATATGTTTTTTATTTTAAGTTTACCAGTGTTTGCAGCAATGTAAAGAACTTCATTGCCTACATTGTCGACAGAGAATCTGCAATAGGCAAACATCTCATCCTGCATTATTATATTCAAACTCATTACATTTAATAATTTTTTTTTTAAAAGTTTGTATACAAAGTTATGAGATACAAATAGCAAAACCCCACTGGCCTTCTCTTTTGATAGACCGGCAATGGCAGCAGAAGACTTTACGTCCCAAACTCGACAAAGTGGACCTCCAAGTGACACAAGAAAATATTATATTCCATATTCTAAAGCTTAAAATTAAAAACTAACACATTAAAAATATTATATACCATTAATTATCAGCCTGGTGAAAAAAATTTATACAAAACCACATTTAATATTGTTGCACATATATTTCCCGCACAAGGTGCGGGCAAGTACCTAGTATGCTTATATTTTGTTAAAAAAAACGCGGCACCATGACCGTTTAATCGGCGATTAGACGCAAATTATTCCCTCCCCATAGTGATTTGGGGTAGAACGTTCTAAAACGCAGAAACATAACAAAACTCAGTTTTTGTTTTAAATTTTAAACTTAAAATCATGTTTTAGAATGAAAATTTATCATAATTGGCCAAGAATTTTAAAGAAATAAGTTGAAAACGGTAAGAATCACGAAAAAAACACACAGAGGCGGCCTTTAGGATTTTTAGTCGACATACTTTAGGATGGAGTTTAACTCAGTATGCCCCAAGCCCTCTATAAGTGTTTGGTTTTGTACAGAAACGTTTGAATAATATAGTAAATTGGATTTTTAGGTTCTTTACTAAGAGAGGAAAAAATGTGATCATTAAATCAATGGTCACAGCTTTACCGAACCATGTGATGTCTTGTTATCGGTCAACTAAGGAAACAACAAAGAAATTGATGAGTGAAGTGACACGATTTTGGTGGAGCCCAGGGAGAAGCATAAAAGGAATGCATTGGCAGTTATGAAACAGACTATGTCTTAACAAAGATGAAAGAGGTTTGGGTTTTGAGGATCTAAATGATTTTAAATCGGCTATGCTGGGTAAACAGCTATGGCGCCTCATAGAGAAATCACACACCTTGTTCGCACGAGTTTTTAAAGGACAGTACTACATGAATGCTTTAACCCTCGAACCGATCCGATCATACTCCTTGTCATACGTCTGAAGGAGTATGGTTGCTGCTAGATCTCTGGTTAGCAAATGACTTATCAAAAGGGTAGGATCGAGATCTTCCATCTCTGTATTGAATGATCATTGGCTCCCAACCACTCGTCCGAGACTAGCAAATAAAAATCAACATGACTTTTACCCGGAACATACAATGGACTCTCTCATCAATGCGAGCTCGCGAAGTTGGAATATGGACGCAATTCGAACGTTGGTGGATCTTCAGGATGTGAAACTCCTAGGAAGCATACCACTCAGTAGGACTCAGATGGAGGATCGGGAGAGATGGAATTTCACCAACAATGGAAAATATACAGTTATATCAGGATATAGGGTGGAACGGATACATCCAGATAAAGAACCACCACCAGTAGTCTTGGGACTCACAATTGACCTACTAAAAGGTTTATGTTGAAAGGTGAGATGTCCACCGAAGATGACACTTCTTATGGCAACTGAATTCAGGATGTATAGCAATTAAGAAAAAATTGTCATCAAAGGGGATACGAGACACTTAGTGTGTCCGCTATGGAGCGAAAGATGAATCAGTTAATCATGTTTTCTTTGAATGTCCTCCAGCAATCCAGACCTAGGAATTATCAAAGATACCATCAAATCTAGATAACTTCCCCACTAACTCTCTTTTCACAAATATGGATCATTTATTCTCGAGAGTACGCGCAAAGATGGACGATCATCAGTTTACCTGGATTCTATGGTATATCTGGAAAGGAAGGAATGGCAAGATCTTTAGCAATCTAGACATTGACCCTAGGGACAAGCTCAAATTAGCGGAAATAGAATCAACACTTTGGGCTGAGTCTCAGGTGCCACATCTACAAAAGGAAATAAAATAGGGGGCTGCTCTTACCCTACCATTAGGCCTGGGCATAAAATCCGAAACCCGAAATCCGAACCGAACCCGAACCGAAAAACCCGACCCGTTATCAGACCCGAAATGTAAAAATACCCGAACGGATTTTAAAGGATGGTATAAAAAATCCGAACCCGAAGTGTTATTTAACCGAACACGAACGGGTAACCCGAAATATCCGAAATTAATAGTTAATATAAATATTATATATATATATATATATATATTTTAGATATTCAGTTTAATGTTTATTTTGATATGATACATACAATAAATATTAAAATATAATTAAATACCTTAAATAGATAATTAGTTATAAATAAGTACTTTGTAATTTATTCAGTAAAATAATAAATTTAGTTTATATGTAAGGTAGTGCACATTGTTTACAAGGGACCTATGTTTTAATGACTGATTTAGCATTTTTTTATCAATTTTATGTATGTATGATTAATTTATATTCAGTTTCAGTGTTTTTCTTTATGTTTTTGTTTCGAAATTTTGTTTTATAGTTCAGGTATATCCGAACCGAACTGAAATAACCCGAATCCGAACGATATATGGTTACTTTACGGGTTTTATGCTGCAATACAAATTTGAACCGAACCTGAAGTGTTATTATCTGAACCCGACCCGTATTAGTAAAATATTAGAATGGGACCTATGAGCGTAAACCCGGAAATCCGAAAATCTGAAAAACCTGATCCGAACGCTAACGGGTACCCGAACGCCCAGGCCTACCTACCATCAATCCCAGGGCGTTGGTGTTTTACTGATGGGTCATGGAAAGATAAAGAGGTCTTTTCTGGACAATGTTGGTATAGCACGCCATAAGGTTTTGGGGGATTGATGGGGGCAAGAAACGTTAGGGCTAGTGGCGCCCCTCTTCACTCAGAAGTAGAAGCTTTAATTTGGATTATAGAATGTATGAGGTATTTGCGGCAGTAGTAGGTAACTTTTGCAACATATTGCTTTTAATTGGTGAAGATGGTTTCAGAACCAAAAGAATGGCTAGCGTTTGCAACTTATCTAGCGTATATCAAGATGTTAAGGGAAAGCTTTTGCAACTCAGAGATCATCAATGTCTCGAGAGCACAGAACAAAAAGCGGATAGTCTAGCACGCATTAGTAGGAAACAAGCATCTTTTGTCGTTTACATAGATGGAGAGTTGCCGATTTGGTTCACAGAGTCAGTTTGAGTCTGTTATGTTGAAGTTAAAAAAAATTATATATATATCTATATTATTAAAACTGAAGTACCTTTTGGTACTGTTTGGAAATAAGGATAGCAAAATAAATGAAACATGGTTTGGAAACATGGATAGTAGATTAAGTATTTTGTTTTATTTGTACATTTAGCCATTGTATTTAAAATAAATGAAATACTTTCCTTTTGTATTTCTTTTTATTTACAGATTATGTCATAGCATTTAAAATCAGTTTAAGTTAATTAATTTCAATGATTTTCTTTCTTTGTGATGAAAATAAAAACACAAACCGAAATATATAGTATACATTATATAAAATAATTTTTAAATATAATATTACCTTATTTAATTTAGTCAAATATAAATTGTGTGAGTTCAATTTTAAAAAAAAAATATCATAAAATTAATGATAATTCATAGAAAACTAATTCAAAAAAATAACTTTTAGTATGTTGTTTTATTTTAAAATAAATTAACAAAAAACAACATGTTAGTATATGAATAGTACGATTACATCAAATTGCATCAAGTTATAAAATTTCTAATATACTACTATGTACAAATAAAAATTATTATTAAATATTTATATTATAAAATAATATATTTTACTTTATATGTAAATTACAAAAAATAAAAAAAAAATTGTAAAAACCCAACGGTTTATGAATTTACGTTTAACACAAGTTGAATCAAACACCCGCACGGGGGTGCGGGTCAAGTTCTAGTATATTATTAAAACTAAAATACCGTTTGGTAATGTTTGGAAACATGAAAACATTATAAACTAAAAGTGTTTGGAAACATAGATAAAAATGTTTTTAATACTTTATTTTATTTACACATTTAGTCATTGCATTTACAAGCAATTAAATACTTTCTTTTTGTATTTTTTTTATTTACAAATTCTACCACTAATTTAAAATTATTTAAATTAATTAATTACAGTGGTGTGGTAAAAAAACTGAAATATATTATATATATTATATAAACTAATTTTTAAAAATCATATTAACTTATTTATTTTAGTTTAGTCAAATATAAAATTTCGATTCAATTTTTCAAAAAGAAAGTAATAAAATTAATAATAATTCATAGAAAACTAATTCAAAAATTTAGTAGGTTGTTTCATTTTAAAATAAATTAACAGAAAAACAACAGGTTAATATATGAATAATATAATTCATCAAGTTATAAAAATTTTAATATAATATTATGTACAAAATAAAAATTATTAACAAACACCTATATTATAAAATAATATGTTTACTCTATATGTAAATTACAAAACATAAAAGTATACATGAGATTCTTTTATGAAATCAATGGTTTAGGATTTTACGCATAAATTAAATCAAACACTCACGCCAGAGGCACGGATCAAGTTCTAGTAATCTACTAAAAGTATTAGACTTTATAAAATTTAAAGGTAAAACCAATTTTTTTTTTCTGAGACTATGGATGATAAGTTGGAATATAAGACTATTAACAACGTTTTACATGATTCAACACCCTATTTTCACTTTTAACACTCTACATCATTTTCTCTCTCTTTTGGCTAATCATTCAACACTCATTTCATTTTTAGTCTTTAAAATAGTTTTGTTTAATAAAATTCAACACTTTATCCTACCATTTTTAATTTCTATATATATATATATATAATAATTATTAATTAATAATTTTTGATTGTATTTATAAATTTTATTTTGAGTTAGATATTTATCTTCTTTTTTAAATATATTTTAAATTGGATTTTAACTAAAATGCCACCAAACTTTATTTGTGTAGAAAATTCAGAAAATTCAATTGTTACAGTATTCAAAATTTATAATTGTTGGGATATGGGTAGTTAAAACAAAAAATTTACAAAAATAATAGATGGTAAAGGATTATTATCCATTTAACAAAAGAAGAAAAAAACACACACAAAATAGTTGATTATAGTGAAAATGTTTTTTTTCTATATTCAAATGAAATAAAACTAATCTCTTTTTAAAGAACATAAAAATCATGAGTTTTAATATAACATTTATTTTTTTGTAAAATGTTTTATCGATCATAAAATAAATGTTTAAAATGTCGGGTGAGTTTAAAAAAAAAAAAAATTGACATGTGTCTAAGCTGGCGCAGCAAAAAAAACTTTCACGGATCCAAAATCTAGAATGTTTTCTTCCCAAATTCAAATCCCTTCCCCCCCCCCCCCACTACACCTTGTTCAACAGTTGAATTAAGGGGGAATTACCAAAACCAACCCAAATATTCATTTTAACCCTAAAGGTGTACCCCATATTCAATCAATTGCAAACCCAACCAAATGGGTGTTAAAACTACTATTTAACCCTTATGAACAAACAAAAAACGTGGAATATATTTTACGATTCTGTCCTCCGTAGGTCTACACTTTAAGAAAGAAGTCTACAACTAGGTAGACTTACATTAACGTCTACTGTGTAGACTAGTGTAGACTTATTATTTAGTCTATATCTTAATTTAATCAAATAATTTAATTTTAAAAATGTAGAAAAAATGTTTTTGGTAATTTTTTTAATAAATCATCAATTTAAAGGTTAGTATGAGGTATATAAATTAAATTTTCTTATAATTGAACAATTTAAAAGAATGTATATTGATTTGGGAACTATGTGGTAGACAATGTTAATGGTTTAGCAACCAAAGGTTCTAACATGTTAAATCTTTTAAAGTTAGATTCTTAGGGTTAGATTCTAGATTTAGAATAATTTTGTTTTAATGATTCAAAATTGCATATTTAATGTTGAGTAGTTTATATTTTGTATATATGATATTTGGTACAATGACTAAGATTTTTTTTATAGTCAATCAAACATTTAGGGTTTGAGATTTGGGGTTTAGGGTTTGAGATTTCTGGTTTAGTGTATAGTAGACTTACAGTTAAGTCTACTGATATGTAGACGTGTATTTCAGTCTACGTTAATTTGTGTTTACCAAAATAAATTATTTTAAAATTAAAATTAATTAAGCGGGAAATGAAAATGAATTTTGGAGCCTATTTTTCCATATTGGCGCCAATATTTAGGGTATAGTAGATTTACAGTAAAGTCTACTTATATGTAGACTTCTATTTCAGTCTACGTTAATTTTTGTTGACCAAAATAAATTATTTTAAAAATTAAAATTAACTAAGTGGGAAGTGAAAATGAATTTTGGAGTCTATTTTTCCATATTGGCGCCAATATTTAGGGTATAGTAGACTTACAATAAAGTCTACTTATATGTAGACGTATATTTCAGTCTACATTAACCAGTTTAAACCTAACCGAAAAAATTACACAGCATATAAATACTCTTTTAGGGTTTTCTGGTAAAATGAATCATAATCACGCCATTTAGATCTGAGGTGGTTTAGGGGGCGATTTCCGGTGAGATTTCCGGCGAATCCTCTTGACTCCGTTTTCACACCCAGCTACCTTCCTCTCAGAATCACCATTCACCACCACGACCATCACCACTATCCTCTCCCATCCTTCAGCCATCTCCACCTTGTCTCCTCCTCATCTCCTCCTCGTCACCACCATTACTCTCCGCCTCGTCTCCTCCTCATCTCCACCATTACTTTCCGCCTTGTCTCCTCCTCATCTCCTCCTCGTCATCACCATTACTCTCCTCCATGTCTCTCTCTCTCTCTCTATATGTGTTTATAAAGACTCTCTGCATCTCTTATTGTTTTGATTAAAGTGTTCAATTTTCGTTCTAGGGTTTGTATATGTTCAATTTATTTTCTGTAAATTGAAATGCATATGTCGTTGACGAAAATTGATGAAGTGTTATAAGTTAATACATGTTTGTAGTGTACAAGCATGTGTTATGTTTTATTGATTTCTCTGGCTCTTTTTGTTGCAGGTTGCTCCCAGAATTTTACTGCAGATTACGGATTTGTAGACATTTACTGGAGACTACGGATTTGTAGACTGTCTTATAGGTCTACATTAATTTAGACTGAATATACAGTCTACATAGAAAAATCTATTAAAATTGGATTTGTGTTTGTTTATTTTAGGTTTCAGATTCTGTTTAGAGAAACATTGATTGTTCATTATATTTTCGGATGCATTGTCTTAGATTCTTTATAGAGAAACACTGATTTTTTAATTATATAGTTGGATTCATTGGGTTAGCTTAAGCTTGTTTTACTCACTCTCTGAAGTTGAATCATTTATAAGAGTGGTTATGATGTGTTTTTTGATTACTAAAAAGATTTGAACTTTAATTGAGAAAATCTATGTGAGTTTCATGCTTTACTCATAACTTCTAATCTTAATTAATGTGACTGAAATCAGATGTGTAGTGCCCATTAATCACTGTCAAGTCATGTGTACCATACTCTTAGTTTAGTTATGGTCGTTTTTTCCCATATTATTCTGATTTGTTTTTGTTGAATCTGACTTCTTTTGTTTTGTTTTCTGTAGATTAACCTTCATTCTTCGTTGATGGGACATGAAGAGTGGAAGAAGACCTTGAGTTGTTGAAGAAGTTTACGGTGGAAGAAGAAGATGAAGCTGCTGGAGTCTTCAATTTTTTTAGGTTTAGAATTTTTTAAAGATTTGGTTTGGTGTAAACCAAATTGGGGAAATTGTGGTGGTTTGACTTTAGTTTCTAATTATTGGTTTAGTTTTGTAAACTAGTTTTAATTTATAAATAAAATTTATTAGTTTTCTTTCTTGTAGACTTACAAAGAAGTCTACTTGACAGAGAAAAATATAACATAAGTTTATCACATTAGACAAGATCCAAAGCAACAATATAGTTTATAAGTTCAACACGGACTAAAGACCTACAAATCCAATAGAAGACAACTCAAAGCAATGAGACACTAATACATAATAAAACATCCATAGCAATAAGACAACTCACAAGTTCAACACATAACACTAACACATCTAGAGTTTTTTACCACCCATTCTCTGTATACAATGAGTAATTAAGCCATCTCCTGCAAAAAAAAAAAATACGGTTTACATAATTAGCAAACAAAAATTTCATGTTTGGTAAAATTATAAAATAGACTTACAAGTACATGTACAATTATTAGCAAACAATATAGTTAAACCAAAAATTATATCATAGACTTACAAATATGTCTACAAATTTTAAGCTAACAACATAGACAAACAAAAAATTTGATAACTTCCTAATTATAACAGATTATCTTCTGAAAATCATTCAAGACCCTTCTGATTAACTAACACACACTTTCATAAAAAAAAAAGTTTTGAAAAAACTTAAGGAATAATACACAAATCCACTTTTGATAGATTTTTCTAGGTAGATTACATATTCAGTCTACAGACGTGTAGACGTTTTATTGAGTTTACATTCTGTAGACTGAAAATTAGGTCTATGTTTAGGTTGGTTTCTGCAATTGCCAAATTAACGGATTACTTTCTGTATTTGAAAAAAATATGTGATTTTATACGAGTAGACTTACTTTTTGGTCTACATTTTTAAAAATGTTAGTTTTGCAATTGACCAGAATTCGTTCAGAGTTTGACTTTTAGAAGTAGACCTATTATGCAGTCTACATTTTTAAATTTTTTGAAAGAGGTTAGTTTTGCAATTGACCAAAGTTGACTTTCTACGAGTAGACAAAACTAAATGTCTACGTAACTGTAGACTGCAGTAAAAGTCTACATTATAACCCGACAGGTTAGTTTTGCAATTGACCAACATAAAATAGTAGACTTCTTATGCAGTCTACTTTTTTTTCTAAGTTTTGTAGACTGCATATGAAGTNTTATAACCCGACAGGTTAGTTTTGCAATTGACCAACATAAAATAGTAGACTTCTTATGCAGTCTACTTTTTTTTCTAAGTTTTGTAGACTGCATATGAAGTCTACACGTAAAGTAAGTTTTAGTCAGCTTCTAAATATTTTAGTCAAATACAAAAGAAACCTATTCAACGAAGTCAAAGTTTTGGTCAAATGCAAAACTGACCTTCCGTAGACTTACCTAGCAGTCTACAAAGTGTAGATCTCCACGAAAGTCTACTATGGTAAGTCAAAATTTTGGTCAAATGCAAATCTAACCTGTTTTATGTAGATTTCTTAGTAAGTCTACCAATTTTTTTGTTATTGGTTTCAAAGGTAAAGACGTTGACGTACTTGTAGGTCTACATTACAAAAAAAAAATATTTTGGTCAATTGCAAAAGTAACATGTACGTTGACAACTAGACTGCATCGTAAGTCTACACATATGTGTAGACATATAATACAGTCTACTTTCGTGATACAGATCAGAGATATGACGAAAAGCATGTAAATAGTTACATTGACACCGGTTTAAAAGCTTGTTTCCAAGCTTTTCCACCGTCCAGAATTCAAATATGAGCAAAAGAAGCAACCTTTACGATTCATTTGTGGATAAAATCGAAACTATGAAGTTTGTGTTTATGAAAATGAGAGTTATGAGGATTGTTTAGATGAAAATAGAGAGGAAATGAGAGGAAATGAAGTATTGTTTGTTTAGAAAGTGAAATAAGTGGTTGAAAATTCATAAACACAAGCTTAAAGAGCTCATCAATGGTGGTTTTTGGTGGTTGCAAATATTGATGACAATGGAATTGTGGTAAATAAGGAGAAATGTTTAGGGTGTAATAGGTTTTTGATAATTTTCGAAAATAATATGAGATTTAATAATAATGGCAATTTGGTAAATAGGTAGAAACATGAGGAGAGTTTAGGTTTTTTAAGAGTGAATAGTAATGACAAAAAAAAGAGGTTGGTTTTGTGTTTGACTTGAATTTTTGGGTTGGTTTTGCAAAACCCCCTTGAATTAATTATTCAAAAGGTTCATTGTGGGTAGTCTAACTATAAAAACTATGGTATAGAATTTAGTTGGGATATATATTTTTATTATTGTTGATATAATATTAAAAATTAAATAAAAAAGAAATTCTATAGTCATATTTACATCTTAAAATAAAATATAAAAATATTATATATTTTCTTTAACCATTTCTTGTTACTGTCTTTAAAACTTAATATAAAACATAATAACTTTTGTATAAAAAAATTAATTAAATTAAAAATATCTCATGCACCACAACCAATCAACCTCTAGCTAGCCCTTAACGTTGCTAATTTGTTATGCAGTTTTCGACTAATGAGATGTATTAATTACTTCGGAAAACTTTAAAATTGGTCATGATGTTTGCAGTTTTCAAGTGGGTTCTGATCTAATGTAATGCTAATCGTGTTTGTTTTAGGATCTCTCCCACCCCCCTTGGTTTTTCTAAGCGTGTACACTTCGGCTCCTTTTGATATAAACAGATCTCTCAATCCAACAATCAGAACCCACTTGATTTTGTTTTTGTTTTACATTATATGAATTCACTAAGTTAGTTTCTTTGACAGTACTTTAGTCTGAGAGCTTATCACGCATCAGTTAAATAATTTAATATCCCTTATATATTAAAGGAGAAACATTTAAAAAATTGTAACCTCAATTTTGTAATAATTAAAAAAGATCTCATGCTTAGGTGTCACTCAATTAGGTAATCAATTACATTCAATTGAAAAATAAATAGGTCCACATTCGATTTTTATATGTCCCTAGATACATTCGTTGGTCAAATTATATGATATGATGATATGATATGATATTTATTGTAGAAGCATTTATGATTGTTCCCCTAGATATAATTACTATTTTATTTTCTTTCCATAAATAAAACCTACGGAATTACCATAAATGACTAATCCTCCTATACATTAAAAGAGAAGTACATTTGCCACATGGCACTCATACAGAGCTTCTCAGAAGAAATCTCTTAATCTTATTGGTTGATTTTTTTAGAATTTCTTTTTTGATTTATTTTTATCATCGACAACCTAATAGGAAAGCAACACTAATTACTAACATCATTACATATTACTTGCACAAGAATATTAATTAATACATGTATTAATAAGTTTCCTTATTACAAATACGGTAAACCATTTACTCTTGATATCATATTGATTACATTGCTTAATGACATTTAACAATTTGTATTTAATTAGGAAACTTATTTTTATTAACTTACCTTACTAATATTGATTACTTGCGCAAGTTAAAATCATATCATATGCATATCATTTTATTAGCTTATCATGCAAGCTAAATCATTGAGAAACATCCATCAATTTACTATATATAAGACATTCACAGTATGAGAAACGAAGCTACTGAACTTTTTATTCTGAACTTTTTATGTTGATATTTTTTTTGTTATTTTACATCATTAAGCTTTTACATATACATATTTCATCAGAGCTGATTTTTCTTTTGGTTTATATGCAGATGCCCTATTATAACGATTTTACCACGATGCAGGAAAATTTTTTTATCTTTCTATATGATTTGATTAATCGTAGATCTATTTGAATTCTAATTCTTACTTTTTAAATATGTTCATAGGTATTATATTTCTATTTAATGATTGTTTGTTAGAGCTTAGAAGGAGAAGAATGCTTTCATATGTATTTTTCTATTGGTTTTTTAATTTACAATTTTAGTTTATATGCGCAGACCAACGAT
>CAKOAT010071821.1:151446-331978 GCA_932364175.1 Eruca vesicaria subsp. sativa | reverse complement strand
TCCTAATTAGTTAATTCGGAAATATGATGATTACCTTATTTTGCTATCAATTACCTTGGACAAATTTATATGATAATGGTGATTTGAGTTAGAAAAGCCTAAAACTATTATCCATTTAGAAAACCACAAATATAATGGTGATTTGAGATTTAGAAAATCCAAAACTATTATCTTAATTATATTTATATATATATATATAAATATGGATCTTAAAAATGTGATTTATTATATATATACATTTGTTTGTTTTTATATTAACAGATAAATAACACAGATGAAAGACCGTTTGTAGTTGATTACAAACCATTTTTCAGTTTTTTTCAATAGCGATATGCAAGTTCAATATTATTTTCGTCTCGATAAAATTTAGAAATCTATTAAATTATTTTATATTGTACAATTGCTAAAAAATTGACAATTTTTTGCAGGTTTCTATGGGATTTTTTTATTCATAAATGTTCTTTTTATTTTATATTACTTATGAATTAATATTTAAACTTTCATCACATTTTCTATGGGATTGTGATATCTATGAGATTTTTATCACATTTTTAATATGTCAATGTCTCCTGTATATCTTACTTACATTTGTTTTTTTAATAGTTAACTTTTATTAAAAACATACTAATGATGTTAATTTTTTTTTTTACTTTGGTTAACTTTCATTTGTTTTATTCTTATATACTTTTGTGACTTTTTAGTATTTGTTTCAGTTTAATATTGAATTTAGTTCACATATTTTTTGTGTATATATTTTAAAACATAATTTTCTTTTAAAAAATTAAGCGACAAAGAGCCTAATTAAACTGATCCAAAAACAAACCTAACTGAATATAAATTGAACTGGACATAAACCACACCGAACCAGACTAAATAAGGTTTATTTCAGTTGAAAAAAAATATATTAAAACCGAACTAAACAAACCAAACCAAAAATGTTACGATTTGCCCACCTCTACTGCATCCTAGAGATTAGCGCAAATCTTGTCTCAGCATTGAAACTCTCACTTGTTCCACTAAGTCCCACATTTGAACTCAATAGATACTTCTGTCTCAGCATTATACTATATTTTTATACCCGCACAGAGTGCGGGTGGGTCACCTAGTATATATATATGACACTTAATGATTCTATAATAAATATTTGATAACAGTTTATATATCCTCCATCATTTTTTCTTTAATTTTATATTATTAAAATAAATTAAATAATCAAATTAGCTATAAAATTAAATTTTAGATTTTTTCGTATAGGTTATATTTTGAATTTTAAAAAAAAGAGAATAAATAACTAAACTATTAAAATTATTATGTTAAAAATTAATGATCAATAGTTTAACATTTTTATTATAAAAAGATATACATGATTTTAAAACCATATAAGTAAAAAGTATCATTCAATAATAAAACAAATATATATACAGATTAAACTATATACCATATAAGATTACATAAATATTTTAATTTCAAAATCCTCANCCATATAAGTAAAAAGTATCATTCAATAATAAAACAAATATATATACAGATTAAACTATATACCATATAAGATTACATAAATATTTTAATTTCAAAATCCTCAATAAATTTTCAAGAACATTTATAAATTATTAAATTATTAAATTTTTCACATTGAAAATTTTTGTTATCAATGATTTAAATATCTTAGTTCTTTTTTAATTTTATATTTTTAAAAGATATTAACAATCGATAATATGGTTATTTTTTTGATATATACCATACAAACCGAATGGATGTGATTTTATAAAAACCATAGGATTTGAATATGGTTTGATTTATAACCGATTAAACTGAAACATGTAAATATGTATATATCTATAATGACGCATGAATATCTGTTTGTTACATGAGTTGAACTATAATTATAATTTGTAAATAGCTAACAATTTGTTACAACTTAGACTTCTTATTTTGATCTTTTGCTTTTTTAACAGTAACTAAATTGAAGTAAAGATTATAAATTTGATGGACAACAATTAGTTGAATTTTTTTACAACTTTTTTTTTATTTTTAAACAAAAAGAGTTGTGTTCAATCGAAGACATATTGGTTTGATGAACATTAAATATGGAAGAATATAAAAACTTCTCTTTCATGTTCCTGTTTTGTTTTTTATTTTTATTTTCAAAATTTAGTGTTTTGATATTAATTCTAGATTTGATCATTTTATCAGATGATAGAAGCCTTTTTTGTTTTTTATTTTTTTATTTAAATATATAATATTTTTTTAATAAATGACTCTGCGACAATATGGTATAAAATTGAATAAACTGAAAACCGATGGTATATAAACTAAATCAAACTGAAGTACATATAGATTTAGAATAGTAGTTATATTTTAATAATCGAAATACCAAAAAATCGAGCCGAACCGAAACCCGATATCCGGATTGAACACCTCTAATCCGAATGAAACCGAACTATTGTTTCATTTTTCAAGACATAATAAAAATAATAGGTTCATACCGCGCAAGGCGCGGATCTTATCCTAGTAGATATTAAACTAGACACATAAGCTGGTGGAAGTATTCATAATGTTATCCCCGCAAAGACCAAGCAAAACATGATCCCTCCCAAAGGTTTGAAGTCAAGTGAGTTTGGGATGGTAATTAATAAAGTACTAGGGACAAAGTAGATCGCAAAATCTCGTTTAGAAATAAGTCGAGATCGAAACAGAGATTACAAGTACGAGGCGTTGTCTAAAACAAAGAGTAAGTTAGCTATAATTCCTCTAGGAAAAAGTTGGTCATTTGTTCGTTTAGCAAAAATCTCTTTTTATAGTTGATGGGTTGATTGGATAAGGAGGAAAGAGAGCTTGTTGTCTTTGTTGATGAGATCATATATTCGTTCTGTGTCAAATAAGATCACATATTCTTTACAATGCATGTTTACCTCATTTCGTCCTTAACCATTAAATATGAATCACTCCAACTCGTTGCTTCACTTTCATCATTTGTATTTGTCTTATAGCGAGTTGGGCTTCTTCAGTATAAAAGCTCAATTTATTTTAGTGGACTTTCCTAGAACCGGGCTTGGGGCTGGTGGGTGAGGTGAAGCCACCTCAAACACTATAAAACACTAATGATATTATATACAATAGAATTTCTATAAATTAATTCGATAAATTAATAAATTTTATCAGTTATAATTTGGACTGATTCAAAATTTAACACAAATCGATAAAATAATAAAATAATTTTTTTAACAAAAACTTCTATGTAAATATATAGTCTCATTAAAATTATAAATTAATAATTGATATGTATACATATTTTATATAAGTAAAAACATATTATTATATTATTTATTTTATATTCACAATAGAACTTTCTTTATATTTTCTTAAAACTTAATATATTTTTGATGAGATTTAGTAGTTTATATTTAAAACTACATTTAAATTCTATAAAATATATATTACACACACCAAATAATATAATAATAGGTGTTGACCCGCGCCCTTCGCGGAGTGAGATGATTTTAACTTTGATCGAACAATAATTTGGTATATTAATTTGCTTAACTAAAAATAGGTAGTGGATGTGAATCAGTAATAAAAATCATATAATCATATAATGAGAAATTAGTATAGCTGCGAAACGAAACAATGATTCATAGAATATAGTTTTTACTGTTTGTCTTATATATTTATTGGTCTTATAGATATATGATGATACAAAAAAGTAAAGAAATCGTCTATTAAAAAACAGTAGAAAATAAATAAAAATAATTAATAGGATAATAAAACATGATATATAAGAAAAAATTATATTAAAATAAAATAATAAATAGAAAATTAAATATGATATAATAATTGAAATTGTCTTCAAAACTCTTCGTTTGCAATCCTACAGACAAAAATAACAATTAATTAGTTTAAAGCAAGTTCAAATTTATGGGTATCTCATTTAATTCAGAATATTATATATAGGTGATTGACATTCAATCGGAAAGAAACCATTAAACCGTTCACCTAATGAAAAAATTCCGAGATTTACTTACTAAAAATATGTGACTGAACTTACTTAATATTAACTTTGTGTGTAAAAGTGGGTCGTCTGGTTTAATATTCGACGATTTATGAAATATATTCATTCAATATTCAAATACAATAACAACAAATGGTTCGTGCATATAAGGGAAACTGATATTATGCATGAATATAAGGGAAACTGAAATACGCATGCAGATTCAGCCATTAATTTTGATTGAAGATAATTGTAGCCACAACTAATACTACAAATGCATATAAGAAAACTGAAAATCCCTTAATTTTCTGATGAAACATGAATATCCCCTTTTTGAATAAAATATATTGTAGAAAAACATATAACAAAATCATTCTATAGGCATGTTGAATAAAAAATTAAAAAATAAAATAAAAATATAAAATTTAAATATATGCCTAGAGACAATAAAAATAAGGTGATAGCATTTGCGATTTTTATTTATACTTATGTAATGAAATATATTTTGAATAAATCGTACAAAAACATGTAACAAAATCATTCTATATGCATGTTTTATATTACATATTACATTTACAATATTTAAAATATATATATATATATATAAAATATATCGTACAAAAAAATGTAACAAAATCGTTCTATAGGAAAATATAAAATATAAAATATAAAATTTAAATATATGCCCAGTAGACAATAAAATGAAATCGTACAAAAAAATGTAACACAAATCTTCTATATGCATATTTTATTAATAGTAGTTCACTATATGCGAGGAGTAAATGTGCCATTGCCTATTGCTATATCAATTGTTATATCATATATGTATATTTATATCAATGGCATGTTGTGTAATTACTCTAGTTAACTAAGGTCTTTTAGTTTAAAGGGTGAGAAGGCTTGTGGAGTTGCCACGAAGGAAATGGCATAGTTGTAATAAACACATGAAGTAAAGGTTTATTTTCAAAAGTTCTCCTCAAATAATAAAAAGGGATAAATGTCAAATTTCAAAAAGTAATAATTAATATATATACACTAAAATCAAATATTTTTCTTATCTTAAAATAAATATATTTCAAAAAAAAACTAAAATATAAAACTTTTGTAAATTAATATCTCTATAAATTAATAAACTTTCAAAGCTTCAACATTATTAATTTATAGAGGTTCTACTGTATGTTTATTTATTTGTATGAGTAAATGCAATTAGTATTTACAAAGGACAGGGATGGAGGTATGGGGCAAAAAGCGTTGCTATTTGTAAACAAATAGTTAATGTGAACTGTGACAAAGGTTTGTGGATGATTGTGACAATGCGTATGATTAGTCACCATTTGTTGATTCCTTAATATCTTGTTCCCTCATTAAGTTGTCGTCTCATATTTCTTTTCATTTCTAGATCCATGGTCTCAAACTGGACTTTTAAAGGTAGATTTCAATATCAATAGAGTCCAACGTATTCGTTTTCAAATTCTCAAACAATGTGGTGATTATTTTTATTAGTGCATTCTTATTCACACGTTTTAACTTTTAGCACATATGTCATTTTCTACTGACAAGAAGCAAGTTCATAGAAGGCCTTGCAAATAATATATTCTCGAACTAATTGGGATTAATTAGCTCATAATCAAGATTCAAAGTATTTTTGATATTTTTAGATTTTCTTTTTTTTGGTAAACATGTTAAAAAAAATTTTAAAAAGGTGGTTTCACCTCTTTGCCGGGAACCCAAGCATTGTAAATAGTCTCTCTCACCATGAGTTGAATCCAAATAGCGGAAGTTACAACTGCAACCTCTTTATCACTAGGCCAACTCAACGTTGGTAAAAAGGTGGTTTCACCTCTTTGCCGGGAACCCAAGCATTGTAAATAGTCACTCCCACCGTGAGTTGAACCCAAATAATGGAAGTTACAACTGTAACCCCTTTACCACTAGGTCAAGGTAAAAAAAAAAAAAAAAAAAAAAAAAATTCGTTGGTTTGACGGCAGCATGATATTTTTAGATGTTAGGTATTGTCTTCATTTACATGATAAAGTTCAACTAAATCATAAAATATGGTCATATATTTGTAAAATTCGTTGGTTTGACGACAGCATAATAGTTTTAAACGTGTGAAGAACGTATTCACATGATTTCTGATTATTAAGAGATTACTCAAGACTTGAAAATCTTTTTTGACGATTAATGCTCAACAACTTTAAATCATGATCACTAATGTCTAGATTCTCAGCATGTAACTTATATTTCATTTCAGATTGACTGCAAGACTAGGTCCCACGCAAAGAAGGACAAGACTAGTATGATGTTCTTGGTCTGGAGTTTTCAGTAGTTCATGTAACTTAGGGGTTGAAGAGTAGATATCCAAAAAGTTTTATGTGGGCAAAATCGAAGAGAGGAGAAAGATAAAGGATGAAAGGACAATAAATTACTACTGTATCGCCTATTTCCCATAAAGGATTCAGGTACTAGGAGAAGTTCATGCCAGTTTCACATGCAGGTCTCTTTCAATCATATATCCATATTTTACCGCACCAACCACTCTATGTGTACATTCTTGTCATCGACTTTTTCATGAATATTGTTTTTTTTTGCAATTTTAATGCATTTACAATTTTGAACTTCTTACATATATATGGTTTCAAGTTATAATGATCAAATAAATATGCATGCATTATGTCATATATGGTTATAAATAATTTTAGATTATTGACTTATTGCACTATTTTATTTGAATCTCGTTAGTTCTAGCTACGGACAAAAATGTCCAAACTTTTGATTCTTTATATGCTGTTCTCAGATAAAGATTTGCCAGCATACTCATTTGTGTATTCTTTGCAAAAAAAAAGGAGTTCACTAATTTCACTCTTGGAAATTATAAATTGTACTTATCAAAACATTCTGCAGTTAAAAGAATACATAAATTTTAGCAAAATCTACTTCATCAAAAAAATCTTCATCCATGGTTCTTAAACCAAAAATACTAATACTTTAAATTTTTATATGAACAATTTAAATTCTAAATAAAAATAAAATGAATAAATTGAGAATTGACAAGTGTTTAATATGTTTATAAATAATATCAAATAAATTGAGACAAGTGTTTAATATAATTCTAAATAATATCAAATGGTGAGAACCTCCCACAAAAACTTTCTAATGGAAGTGGTCTAACATATTTGGTTACTACAACTAATATTTTAGAATTGACTTTACGAAAACAATACAATCTACTAACTAGCAATATGTACTATTTTAAAAGGCTAGAACCGATCAGTTTTATATCTACATACAGTTTGGTCGAATTAATTCAACTAGGGTATGGTTAGACTTGGTTAGGTTCAAATATGAACACAGATAGGCAGAGAGAGGAGCATCTAATTAATTGAAACGCAGACGTGTTTAATAGAAAGAGAGAAGATTACCATAAAAAGGGAGTTTCCAAAAGATGGTTCTGATGTGAAACAGAGCCCATCCCTCTCCTTTTCCCCCTTCTCATGAAAAATATTGGATGGTCCTCCTTCAATGTCTTCCACCTACTGCTCATCCTCTCTTTTTCTTTGATTGGTTTTCAATTTCAATTTCAATTCCTACACCAAAAAAAAAGAAAGAAAATACACACACATATATATATATATATATATATATGTATATATATATATGTATATATATATATTCATGTATAGAGAATAAAAAGTGTGAGTTTTCAGCTTCATTGAGTGTGTGCTTTCTTAGATAATTGGTTTGTTTTTTTCTTATATGTATAAATATATTTCAGCTAAGAAAAACTTGTAAGCTTCCATGTTTCTGCAAGTGGGGTCTTAATACCTTCACAAAAATATTCCTTCAAATCAGACTCATAAACCAAAACAGAAATTACAAAACGAGAGAGGAGAGATATTTTTCAAGAACGACATAATTATTAGAAAAGCAGAACCAGTTAAGTGGTACTGAGATTATTATTAATAATAATATATAGCATCTCTTCAGGAACAATCTTATGACCACTTCCTTGTGCTGATCTTTCATAGACCTTACAACCACGGTAAGGTTGTGAATCTTATACACTACAGCTTAAAACCTAAGATACAAGATTTATATTCAAAGTTTGTTTCATTTTCAGTTCAATCTCTGATCCTTGTGTTACTAATTCGTGGCTTTGATATTTTTATTGGTTATTATTTTGTCTGTAAAGAGATTTGTTCATTAACTAACCCTAAAACCCCCCACTGTCGATTAATTAATACTTGACTAAATTATTTGATATATTCTTGATATGCAAAACAATTTGATCATCAAGCTTAAGTTAGGTTCTCTAGATCATGATCTCTCCCTCTTATTTCTGTTGTGTTATTCATTTGGTGATATCACAGTGGAATCGATGGAGGAAGGTGGGAGTAGTCACGACGCAGAGAGTAGCAAGAAGCTAGTAAGAGGGAAGATAGAGATAAAGAGGATAGAGAACACAACAAGTCGTCAAGTAACTTTCTGCAAACGACGCAATGGCCTTCTTAAGAAAGCTTATGAGCTCTCTGTCCTGTGTGATGCTGAAGTTGCCCTCGTTATCTTCTCCACTCGTGGCCGCCTCTATGAGTACGCCAACAACAGGTACGCTTCTCCTGCACCCTTTTTATCTTGCTTTCTTGGTTTACTACTTCAAAAAAAAATCTTACTTATAGTAATCGGAAGTTAGATGTATAGAGTCAAGATTAGGGTTTTTGTTAAATTATAATCCTGGATTTTCTTATTTTTATAAGTTAAATCTTTCAAGATCTACTATTATCTCGCTAAATCTCTTTATATATGTGTGTGTGTTTGAGTATGCAAACGAAGAAAGGAGAAAGCTGTCTTGTCTTCTCAATTCTCGTTAGCCTTTCTTAGTTTCACTCTTTTTCTGCAAAGCATTAGAACCTGATGCATGTCAGTTTCTACAAAACACTTTAATTTTGATATTAGGGTTTCATAAGTAAAAGCGTTGGGTACTTTCTTGACACATAACTTATGTAACCCTCCGTCTAGTGAAACTTGGGACAAATGATCTGAGTTGTCACTAGCTAGGGATCCCTATAATTATTCAATCTAGCCCCAAAAGGTAAATGAAAACTGAAAATTTTATATTCTGGAGTTGGTATTGTGAAATATATGTGTGCAAGTTTAGAATTGAACTCTTTTTAAGAAATATATATATGTACATTTCTCATGTAACCATTGTTTACATTTAATGTTTTAACTTTATCAAAGATGTAGCTTAGAGAGCATTATGCATAACAATAGTTAAAATGAGTTGCTACCATTTTTATTTATTTGATTTAGAAATGGGATTTGTAATTAGGTTTAGCACATAGTAATGGAATTTCCTTTTATTCTTTTGATGAATCTCATACATTTTTTTGTTATGATAGTTGAAGAAGTCCTTCAAATTAACCAAGAAACACACATATGACTTTGTCTAACATCGAAATCACTAATCGATTCTGTTACCAAAAAAAAAAGAAATCACTCATCGATTGTTAAAATACAATTTTGATGTTGCTGCACGACACTTACCGAGAAGAGAATTATACATCGGAGGGCGGGCTCTCTCTCCTCTCAATTTTCTCTCTCGCCTCTCTCTAACTTCCCCCCTCATCTTGACCTAGTTTCCCGGCGGCCGCCGCGTCCCTTAAGGCGGTCGCCGGAGCCCCTTCTGTATTTATTTTTTGCTTCTTCTGTCCGCCTTCTTTGTTCTCTCTGTTTCACCTTCTCTCTCGGAAAAGGGTGGAGCTCAGTTGCGGTTGCCTTTGATTCAGATCTGGCGGATCCTGTCCAGATCTAGAGCGTGCATCACGGTTTGGTGGGGTATGAGGACAGCTTTCACCCTCGCTGGTCTTGTCTCTGGTTGCTGAAGGATCTTCTGTTCGGGGCGATTTTCTCTTCCTCGACTGATTCTCCGCGAGTCAGCGGCGCGTGAGTCGTTAAATAATCTCCCTTGGTTCGTCCCCGGCGTAGTGTGGCGCGTGACTTCGTGGTGACGAGTTTCTAAGTGAGGTTGGAGTTTCGGATCTAGATCTCAAGCTTCTCTGCTTTTCTTTGGGTCCTCCGTTGATCTACGGGGGTAGCGTGTGGTGGGTTTCCAGAGGGTTGGTCATCTAACCTGGTGGTTCCCTCCTGTGGTGGCGCGTGATGTTGAAACTTCCCTATCTCTGTCGAGTTCGTTTTTGACGTGTGGGGCTCTTGAATCTCCTCAAAGACGTTGTGGGTTTGACGGTGTGGCGCTCCTCGTCGCTGTTCTCTGTCCTATCGTCATCTATGCGATGGGTAGACTTTTTGAAAGCGGACCGTGTCTGATGCAAGGATAGGTGTTAGTTTGGCGTTCAAGCTACTTGTTTCTTTTTTGACGGTCGTTGATCCGGAGGAGTTGTGCCCAACCTGTCCCATTGCTCTATATGGGTGGTGGGTTAAACGGGTGTAACGGTCCCGGGAAGGTGGTGCGGAGGCAGCAATCTCCTGTCCTGCCTACCCGAACGACGGCATCGCCGGTTGTGGACTCTTCCTCGTGCTGCCGGGAAGCGATGTTGGAACAGCTTGTAGTCTTGAGATGTGATTCTTCGTGGAGGTATTGATGAGTGGGTTCTCGGAAGCTGTAGGCGCTGGTGCATCCAAGGTTTGAGGGCGCCTTTCTCTCTGGTTTGCTCGCGGCAACAAGGAGCTCAGTCCTCTCATTCCCCTGCTATGGTCCGTCGCTGCTGCGTTAATACTCAATCTCTTTCCGGGTCTTTCTTCTTTCGTTATGTTTACCTATCTATGAGATGCTCTGTTTAGTTTACTTAATTGCATTTCTGCTACTTGTCTCTCTATGTATTTCTGTCAAAAACATAAAACTTGGTATAATAAACTTTAACATTTTACCAAAAAAAAAAAAAAAAAAAAAAAAATTTTGATGTTAAAAAAATAGGCCAATGTAGAATGTATACATATGTAGTCCTTTGATATATTAATGAGAGGAGATAACTCAGAGAAGTGTCGGAACTCAAAGTGGTACGGGCCAATGGGAATCTCTGGCAGTCTGAGCTCTATTTATTTGTCATTATATTTCAAAAAAAAAAAACATTTTACGGATCTTTTTTTGTACGACCTCATTCATTAACGTATACAGTATTTTGATGACATTGAATCATATAATATGCATGGACCTTGTTGTGTAATCCTCCTCGAACCGTAAGTAGTATAATACTTATATTATATCTCTAATTAACTGAATAAACAGATAGACAGCCATTTTTATTTCTATAAATTACCTTGGAAAAACTATTATACTCGAGCATACTGTGTTTGATTGAAATCTTCTGTCTCGTACTGGTTATCAGAGACTGGTTTAAACTTCAAGGCCATACATTCCTTTCTCGTCGATTTTATAACAATATACTTCCAAAACCCTAATCAAGAAATATCCTACGTTAATTCAAGAAATATTCCACGTTAATTATACTCTGTTTAAGAGATTATTTTAATCAAATTAAATCTAATGGTTTCTCGAACTTGATTTAGTGTGAAGGGTACAATTGAAAGGTACAAGAAAGCTTGCTCCGATGCCGTTAACCCTCCTTCTGTCACCGAAGCTAATACTCAGGTACCATTCTCTTTTATAGTTTTATTCTCCCTCTTTTTGCCTCGTTTTTATGATGATCAACTAATGTTAAAAAAAATTACAAAAATAATGTTAAAACTAAATAATAACAAAAAAAAAGTGTGTGTTCTTGAAATGCACTGAGAGGGTGACGTTTATGTTTGTATGTATTCATGGAATTCTAAAGTACTATCAGCAAGAAGCCTCTAAGCTTCGGAGGCAGATTCGGGACATTCAGAATTCTAACAGGTAAGTAATCAACTCTTCACGAGGTTTCAGATATTGTTTCTTGTTTGATCACTACTTCTCTATTATAGAGGTTGTTTTTTTTTTTTTTTTAATGTTGTGAATTGAAAGGCATATAGTTGGGGAATCACTTGGTTCCTTGAACTTCAAGGAGCTCAAAAACCTCGAAGGACGTCTTGAAAAGGGAATCAGTCGCGTCCGATCCAAGAAGGTTATATTTAACCTAATGTCTCTTTGTCTCTCTATAACTTATATAGCTCTCTCAGATTATGATAATTTTCGCAGAATGAGCTGTTACTGGCAGAGATAGAGTACATGCAGAAGAGGGTAAGCAACGTTTCTTCCATATTATTCATTGTCTTTTTTTGGGTTTTTGAGTTTCATATAAATGGTGTAGGAAATGGAGTTGCAACATGATAACATGTACTTGCGAGCTAAGGTTGGTCTCAGTCTCTGTTCTTTACATCATCGGCTACCCCTAGATAAAGTTTATCACAAACCAAACGTTGATGTTCGGTCTTTGCAGATATCACAAGGTGCGAGATTGAATCCGGAGCAACAGGAATCAAGTGTGATACAAGGGACAGCGGTTTACGAATCCGGTTTATCTTCCCATGATCAGTCGTCTCAGCATTATAACCGGAACTATATTCCGGTCAACCTTCTTGAACCGAATCAACAATTCTCCGGTCAAGACCAACCTCCTCTTCAACTTGTCTAAGTTTTAAACATGAAAGAAAAAAACTTGTTTCTTCCCCTCAAAACGATTGTTCAGAGAAAGACGCTAAGAGTAACTTATTCTCATGCATAGTTTAGGTTATTCCAGTAATAATAACATAAATAAATTAAGGGTTACAAAAATACAAACTTACAAACATCTCTATCTCGTGACAAATTACTATGATGTGTAGCTATAACTAAACAAAATACATTATACTATACTATTTGAGATAATCAAAACTACATATTCATAAAGTCTAGTTTAGTGTCCCTTATCTTAAGTTACTCTTTAGTATACGGGCATGAGAGAACTATGAGCAGAGGCTGGAGGCTATACCTTCTTCCCTCTGTTCTCTCTTGCAGCTCCTAGTGTTGCCTTTTATCACTCGTTTTTTTCATCAGTTCATGATTTTACATTTTCTAACGAAGATGTTGGAGGAGTTTACGTATCTATACCAGTGAGATCGTACCTCCGGGTTACTAATCTCTAGCCATGGTTTCGCTGGACCGCTGAAATGTAAAACAGCAGCAGATTTCAGAATCTCTTCAGGGGGCTTAACGGATCGAGATCCTAACCCAGCTACGTGCCATGATGGGTCAAGAGACTGTGTGAGTCCTTTGAAAGCAAGTAGAGTTGGTGGTAAAGCTCCTGGTTGCCATAACTGTAATCCAGAGCTAACACTCTGCAGTCAAATCAAGATGTGAATAACTAAGTCACAGCGCAGATAATATAATGAAGAGTTGAGACTGGTATATATATATATACTTACGAGTCTTAACCATGTGGAGTAAGCTTCTGTTATGTTGGTTTGTCTCCAAGCTTTGAGATCAAATACATTCATACCAGAAAGCCAAGCGCAGTCATCTTGAAGTAAGTTTGATGAGATCAGAGGATGTGAAAAGTTGAAAAAGTCTTTGTATTTTCTTCCTGGGCAACAGTTCTTTCCGCACCAGGAATCAACAACTGCACCAACTACTTTACCGTTGAGATCCGTTTCCCATAAAGATGAAAGGTCACGTTGTACTACTACATCATCATCCAACAACACTATCTTGTTGAGCTCTGGAAAAAGCTGCGTTGGTCCATAATAAACAGATCAGTTTTTTTTAAAGCTCGGAGAAGAGTTGAGTGGAGGAAAAGACTTTACCATGGGAATGTAGATACGGAGATGATTCAAAAGGGCAAGGCAGCTAGGGCTTAGAGCTTGCAAGGATTGCTCATGAGTAGTACCCTCGACGAAACTATAATCAGTCTCTTTCAAATTCTGATAATGCCGTCGCCAAATCATACGGTGAATCTCCAGCATCTCTTTAACTCTGACATTCACATCTTGAGGCCAATCATACTGATGAAGACCCTTTACTTCCACAACTGGTGATGAAGCAGAGTTGATAGCAAACCAAGCGTGCATAGGGGTGTAGGTTTTCTTGTCTGTAACGACATGAAAGACAAACTTGTCTGGATTCACAGCGTTTTGTACAGTGGAGGATATGACAACAGAGGCAGCCAGAACATTGTCGGTCAAGATGACAACATGGTGATAAGATGGATCGGTCAGACGAGAAACGGATTCAGGTGGAGGCAAACGCGTTCGAGCCATTGCGTTTACAGAGTACTCTTCGGTTAACCTGAGGGAAAGGCAATGTAGGCTTTTGGGGATACCGTGGGAAGCTAGATGCCAGTACACTAACTCGTGATGTTTCGCTGATTGGACTTTACGTTCCATTTGCAACAGCTGAAAAATTAAAGATAACAAAGTGTCACATGCTTTTGTCTTTCTCAATACAAGAAGGCTTGACTATGTATGTTTTATTTGTTTGTCGAACGCCTGATACGATCAAGTGACCTTAAAACCAACATTTCTTTCTGCTAAAGACAGATACTAAGCTGGAAGATCATCATCTATAGTAAAAAAGTCTAGGATCTTAATTCTATATCTATAGTAAATATAATCTTTCTCTCTACTAAAGCTGACACTACATTAATGGCCAGAAACGTTTAAGAAATGAAGCGAGAAAGACTTACCATCTTCTTAGTCACGGAAGCAAACGCCCTTATATCAGGGCGTTTTAACGTCATCTCCTTAACAAGTTCATCAAATGATTCCAGCGAGCCCTTCTTTCCTATTCCATTACCGTCCTGACTTGTCTCTTCCACTAGCGCTCGTGTCAACTCTTCGCTAATTTTCTGAAAAAGGCACATACACACATTATTCTTACCATGAGTTGTTGGCTTGTTGCTAACCAAAAGGCTGCCATAGTATCAACTCATGACACAAAACAACAAAAGGGAAACAGTACAACGGAAAGAAAAGCCTTTTTTTAAGTCATCCATTGGAATTATCCGTCTGTCTCGTTTCTCTTTGTTCCTATTTGTTGCTACGTATAAAGGAAAAGGAACCAAGTGGCTATTGATTTTTTCTCGTGGCTGCTTAACCTGCCACGCTCACGTTAGCATACTGAGTGGAGAGTTGGAACTCCTACATTTGGTTTTGTGTTTCCTTCGCTAAAACTAATTAGCTAACTACACACTCTCTCTGTTCTAATAAAGTAAGGTAAATAGATGACAAGAAACCACTTTGTGGGCTCGTTTCCGACAATCCACCACATGCTAATAGCAGATCAAAGTTTGACAGTATTTTGTACAGTGTCAATTTAAATCAAAGTAAAATCATACGAGAAAAAGTCATTGCATGGACAAGAAAAGGGAGCAAATCACAATTCACCCTAAGACTACTATTACTTTCATCTACCTTCTGTTCCTAGACAGTGACATGAAAAATCACGTATCCACAATTTTACCCCACCTAAGTCCAAGAGGTAAGAAGGCTCACACCTCTCACTATACGACACCAGCAACACTAACTTAATACAGCTGGAAATTACTTTTTCCCCCATACAATACAATCATATCTTTTTTTCGCTTTAGTAGCAGCACTATGGCAAGTGTTGAACTTTTTCCCATCATTAACGTTAAAAAGGTTAACTAAACCGAAATAATCAGATGAAAATTATCTTAACGTATACGATATACATGTATAACATTTGCCGACATAAAAATTACGATAAAGATCATGTAGTAGTATTTAATAGTGGAGAGTAAAACAAAAAGCTTACCAGAGATGTGTCGACCCCACGGAAAAGTCTCAGTCCCATGCAATCTGAGAATATCAGAGTCAAAAGGAAAAAAAGTAATAATATTAAATTTACAAATCATACGAAAATTAATACATGAACCAGAATCACCAGAACATGGCATTCAATACAAAGACAACTTAATGATATAATCCAAATCAAAGCCAATCATTTATTGAATTCACACTTTGCAGCAGGCTCATATGATATATATATATATATATATATATATATATATACGAAATATTGACAAATTCATTGACATTAAAATTAATCTGGAACTTTGTTATTAAACTAACTAATCTGGAAGTTGAAGACAAGTAAGACCATTTTTAATCCAAATCTATATTTTCTCAAAACTTTAATAATAGAAGTGATCTTCACTCTTAATATATTTTTCGAAATATATTAATGATAAATTCTTAGTCCAAATATAAATATAGATATAGAGGAATGTTAATTTTTTAAGTTTTATATACCGGAATATTCCTCTAAAAAATAGCATTCCTCTACATATAATTTCGATTAACAAAATCTAATAGTAAATGAGAAGAAAAGTAGAGTACCAAGTGGAGAATCGCAGACGGAGGCGGATTCGAGGACGAGAAACGCGAACCAAACGAAAACAAAAGGCAGTACGATCGCGAGCACCAGCAGCATCAGCAACAGCGTCCGCCCAGAGATTCTCCGCGCCCCCGCGCATCCTCCGCCTGCTTTCCCTATTGCTCCTCCAAGATTCGATATGGTCACCTTCTTTATCCCACTTGCCGATATGTAAAACTTCATTTCTTCTCACTCACTGTCTCTCCACTTCCATCAATCCAAAACAGTAACTAACACACGACACGACTCTCTGTTTTCCAGATCTCCGATCAAGAAGGATCCGGATGAAGAAGCTTGGTGATAGAAGACAAACGCGAGTTTGGATAAACAATCAATGGTATAAGGAGACGAGGCTAAACGAAGAGCGAGAGAGAGGGACTGTGTGTGTTGATCTCTTGTAACGAAGGGAATATAAAACAAACATTCAAATAGGAATTTCTAAGGAAGCGACACATGTATAGACGAAATAAAATACACATTTATTATTTATTTCCTGTACAATATACTATTTCACCAATATTATTCTATCAACATAAATTTATTCTTATTAATTTTTGAAAAGGAAATATAGAAAAGCCAAAACCAATGCCGCGTTCGACTCAGCGGGAATTTAGCACGTATATATAAAAAATGTTTTGTATGTATATTATATGCTAATTTATACACAATTTATAGGGTAAGTTAAAATACTTAAATGGTAGTCTAATGGTAATACTTAATTTGAGGATATAAACTCATCGATTTAGTACATTTCCAGTAGCATACTATTTTTTCCTCTATAATTTACACTAAATAGAGTATTTCTATTATAGTGTAAATTTTGCTACAATGGTTTACTCTATAATAAAGTTACTCTATTATAGAATAAAATATAGAGGAATGTTATTTTTCACTCTATATTTGGAGTGAAATAATAGTATTACTCTATATTCCACTCTATCTAGTATAGAGTAAATAATTGAAGCAAAATTTACATTATAATAGAGTTACTCTATTTTAGTGTAAATTATAGCGAAAACAATAGTGTATAATTGGAGATGATCTTAGAGTTCAATTTTTGCTTAAGACTTATAACTTGCTAAAGGAAAATAAATATATGCTTAGAATGGGGAAACTGTCCCACACCATCGTGAATAATAACAAAAATCTCTACACATACCTATATATCTATATTGTGTTATGTGTACTCATCTTTCGAGATAAATATTAACTAGAACTTTAATCCGTGTGACCGCATGAGTATTTATTTTTAGTTTTAAATAAATTTTTGTTTCGTATAAAATATATAATATAAATGCATAGTCTACACATATAAATTAACCGCTTATAATTTGAGGAAGTATGTATACGTAGATGGATCTTTGTAAAAAGAAAAAAACTCATTTATGTATAGTATATAAGTGAACTAAAGTGTTTTTTTGCATTAACATAACCCCTCTAAATTTTATTGTATTTACAAAATCCGTTTAAGAAAATGATCTAAGTCAATTTTGGTGAGGAAGAAGAGTTACGTGATCAAGATCTGGTCACCAAAAAAACAAATGATGATAGATTATATATAGTGTATAGTACTATATCTTATGTATAATATTGATGTGCATTAAAGTTTATAGTATTATGTGCAATATGTAAGTTAAATATTTATATTGAAATCATTGTTCAATTTATTTAGGAAATTTTGAATTAAGGATTTATATTGAATTTCTAATGTATTCAATTTAGGAAATGATGTACTCCCTTCGTATCGAATTAATTGTCGTTCTAGAGAAAAAAATTTGTTTCAAAATAAGTGTCGTTTTAGAGTTTCGAGGCAAAATTTATTGGTTTTATATGATATTCTATTTTTCTATTGGCTGAAAAGTAGTTAGGTGTATAGGTAATTGTATTTTTTTCTTGAAAATATGTAAAATTAAATGTTTTCTTAATCTGTGTGCAAAAACCTAGAATGACAATTAAAATGAAACGGAGGAAATATTAAATAAAAAACAATAAATGCTATAAGTAAGAAATATGTATTACTTCAATAGCATACACTTGTAAATATGATGCAAAATTTAGGGTTATTTATAACGTACTCCCTCCGTTTCATATTAAGTGTCGTTGTAGAGATTTTTTTGCGTTATAAAATAAGTGTCGTTTTCGGTTTTCAATGCAACATTTATTAATTTTATTATGTAATTTGTTTTTCTATTGGTTAAAATATGGTTAGGTGTACGGGTAACTGTGTTTTTATATAGGAAATATGTAAAATTAATTGTTTCCTTAATCCGTGTGCACAGCTGTAAAGTGACACTTATAATGAAACAGAGGGAGTATATTTCTGTTTATTAGATTAGATTTCGGCTAAAAATTAATGTTAAAACACTTTATTTTTAACTGGATTAATAGTTGGTAATATGTTTTATTAAAAATAATTAAATATTATTTCAATTTTTTTTTGGAACACCAAATTTTAGTTCAACTATCTCCGCTAAGGCTAACTCAAATGTTTCATTGTTCAATTAATTTTAGTTGAACACCGAGAAAATACATCTCACCAAATTTAATATAAAGTAAATATTTATAACACTATTTACCACATTAAATATTTAATATATATATATATTAATTTATAATGTTTCATTTAATAGTATAATTCATTTATTATTATTAATTAGTTCAAATTTGTAACTAAACATAAATAATGTATTGTTTGTATTTTTAGATTATGTTTACATAATTAAATTATTTTTTATTTTATTTTCAAGAGAAAAATCACTAAAGATTATTTTATTATATAATTAAACTTTTATTACTAACTAATACAAATAGTATTAAAATAAATATATTATTTTTTATGTGCTTTTCATAATTAATAGTTTTTTAATTTTGTATATAATTAATAGTTTATATTAAATAAATACATAAAACTATACTATTGTTGCGCTAAAAATATAAATATATAAATTTTATAAATATAAAATTACAACAATTTAAGAAATATAATATCTAAATGTGATAAAATAATTATTTATCAATTATAAATAATAAAAGTATAAAAATTGTTAAAACTAAAATAATGTATAATATTACTTAGTGTAATATTTTGTTTTATGGTGATGACAAAAATATTACACCAAAACACCAAATTTGCTCTAATAGGAAAAAATATGTAGTGTATTGACGCATAAAACTACACATGAATCTCCTCTCCCACAAGTAATTTGATATTTTGTCAGAGTCACACCGACAGATAACAGAGAGGGTTCGAGTGTGGGAGCCCCCACATGGAATTTAATGGTGCACTATTCCTGGGGATCACCGTCCTTTAATTGCTCTATTACTTATGGCAATGGAGTAACTAGTTAACCAAGTTTTGAAGATTTAACTAATTTCAGTAATTATGATGGACCACTTAAACAAACTTATTTGTCTAATCTCTAAAAGACATAGCCTACTATAAATTGGTGTAATTATGACAATAGGAAGCACTCATACAACTTGGGTAATATCGTGCTATGGAGTATTGTTTTCTGCATAGGTGGTGTGAATTGTCAGACATTTATGTTCACCTAACTTGTGTGTTTTGTGTTCTTCTTCATGAGTTGAATGGTTGTGGTTGAATAAGACAAGTGATGATAAGTAATAAGAGTTTAAAATAGTTATTTGAATTAGTGTGGTAAATAAACAACTTACAGATTATATGCTTGAATGGTTCAACTACAATCATGTAGTCATGTCGATTTACAAACTAAATGTCTATGTAAAATTAAAGAGATTTCACATTCTGTTGAGTGATGTATCATTGTTGTTCGGTAGGGATAATATCTATTCTATTCAAACAAAAATACCAAAATTCTTTTTTGTCCTTTTTGAACTGATTACTTAAGATTTCTAACTTTCTTTTTCATGATTTGTCTAATTAATAACTCAATATCTAATTAATAACCAATGTCTGAAACAAACAATTCTATCCTAACCATATTTCAATTTCTATTACGTTTATTTAGAATTGGATATAGTTAACTAAACCGATCAGTTAAGTTCAAAACTCTACGAAACTGACTTACATTTTTGTCAAATCCGATCATCTATTTATTCTATTAAGACAAAAGTACAAATAATATTTTCCTAAATTTAAATGTTTTTGACAGTTTTCATTTTCCTTTTCTGACACATTATAATCATTTATTTTTATCCACATAATTCAAGATCATTTATTACAAAATTACAAAACATAAATTACCAACTTAAAGTGTTTTATTACAATTTTGACATTTTTTCACTTTTCGTAACTAATTTATTAATTACTTTTACCATAATAATTAGATGAAATTTATTTTACATTTTATCCATATGATTTCGATAGCTTTAAATAAATTTTGTGTTGTAAAACAGTTAACAAAGAGTTTTTTTTATTTGTTTGCAGGATCAGTTGAGCATGGACATTTGGATGTACGAATCATTTCTCTCATGTATTGTTTTGGGTTTAAAATTAGAATGTTCAAGTATTATAAAATTTTGGATAGATTTAGAATTGAGTCCTTCTGGACTTGTATGAGTTCGGTTCTGATGTGTAGGAACATAAAAATATCTAAATAGTTACATATTTGAAATGGGATTTGGATATTTATACCAAAATAATAATATTATCTGATTTGGTCCAGATTTTTTAAATATAATTATTTAATTATAAATAAAATATCAATGTATACAAACTTAAAAATTAATGTTTGTGTGGGTGTGCGGATCATGCTCTAGTGTATATTAATAATATAAACTACAAAGTGTGACCAGAATGGATAAAAATCGTACAACATCAAGTGTCAGCTATTTTGGATAACATAAATCATTTCACTTTTAAAAGATTGTACTGATTAATTATTTTGAAGACAGCAAGCACGTTGTCGTTTCTGAATGTATTGGTGTTGCGATGGCCAATGTTCCCTACACAAGTTGATACCTTTTGAAATTACATTCAGTTATCCATGCAATGAAAACATTTCAAAACCTTATCTAAAATTCACAGCTAACTACATGGCGAACTAAGACAACTAAGTCTGCTGTGGTTCTGGAATCTGCAACAAGAACTCCAAATTTAAGAATGTTGGAATGGTGTTACAAGCATTTATGAGCCATGGTCCATTCTGAAGGATTTTGTGGCATAATGACTTATCTTTAAAGCAAGATATTCAACTCCTGGTTTTCAGACATCTTATGATTAGTAATCTTTGTTTCTACCTTTCTTTATTCATTCTGCAGGTAAATATGTAAGGGTTTGGTATTAATGCAAGCCTGATAAGTGAAAAAATCCAAAGCAGACTCATTTCAAACACCAAGGCACGTCTTATGTTCTTAGTCAACATGGTTCTACTTTATCCATCTGAGTAATTTGACAATGAGACAGATCTTATAAGATTTAGATGTGGAAAACCTCAAGAGCCATGTTGAGTCACATCCTCCGAACAATATTCTTTAGAAACAGGTTTGGGATGATCTATAAACAGTTTTTAAGTTTAGAGTTTTTGTGTAGGGCCTTGGTTTGAATTTTGAAGTATGTTAGACTCCTGTTTTTTTACTTTTCATATCTTCCCAAAAAGTGAACTGCTTGATACCATTTTTAGCATCTTGCTGGTCTTGCAACATGCATTGTTCGGTCATGGTCTGGTTATCTTGGACGCACTGCAAAACTACTGTTATGCTGTTATGCATGATTATTGAGCTGCCGGTTCTTTTGTCTAATCTTTATTTATACCAAGGAGGCAAGGGCTGTCCATCACAAATATAACATGACAAGGTGCTTAAGCCAGGATAATGCGAATCTTTCAATCCTCAACATCTGAGAAATTTTCATCTCCATGCACTTGGCCAAAAGTAAAAAACTTCAATTACACCCCAAAAACTTAAGGAACAGAGTTGTTGGTTAAGCAAGCTGATTATTCTCTTACAAATCTGAAGGATCCTTAACAAATGGTGTTACATCTGATACCAAAATGTTATCCACAGGCTTCAAACCTTTTCTCAACCAACGTTTCAACAAGGCTAACTCTAATCTCCTCACCTGCAAAAGAAATTGTTCCACCAAATGTAAACAAATAAGTTCAATAACTGCATTAATCTTATACTATATAACAAGTACTAAGACAATTCGAGAAGCTAAATGAAGTGTGATGTAGAAACAGAGTTCTAAGCAAATCTAAAATGTTCTTCAGGATAAAAGGAAGAGGAGACAAAAACCAACCTGTCTAACAATGAAAGGCTCCTCAGCTCGACTCAACGGTTCTGTTAACACAGTAAGAAACCCGTTTCTGTTCCCATAAACAATATCTGTGAAAGGTCGATCACCCACCTGCACCAGAAACACTTAACACATATAACATCTTATCTACCAAGCAGTTTCATCCCTAACATTCATCAAAAAGTTAAACTTACCATGATTAGCTCAGAAGATGCACAACCAAAGTGTTTCTCAACTTCCTCAGCAGTTCCCGCAGGCTTCTTTGTCCCTAAAAATCATGAATTTGAAAACAGTCTTCATCAGTTAACAAACGCTACAAAACCAAGAGAATCACAGTAATACAAAGCAACTTACTATGTCTCAACACTCTAATTCCTGTCTCAGCCTCCAATGCTTTAGCTTTCGAATCATCATGATCATATTCCGTAAGCCCTAATGTACAAAAGACACATATAAAGTTAGCATCTTTCAAATCAACCAAACACCAAAAAAGATTCAAACTTTCACCTGCTGAATTGCTAAAGACGGCGATGTCATGCCCAAACACGGCTTTACACTGCTCAATCGAAGGCCTGAGCGGTGGCCAGATCGCTAGAGAGTAAGGAGCCGTGAGTGTGTTATCCTTATCGAAGACTACACCCTTGAAGCCCTTTCTCTTCAGCTCTCCCCAATCTATGTAGCGTAAATCTTTAACGGAAACATGTGGAATAACCAAATGACGATCTTTTACGATCACCGAGACGGAAGAGACGATGCCCTCTACGTTGATTCGTTGCCCGATAGCTGCTTTCAGATCTGCCCACCACATGTTCGACGAAATGACCAAGCTTTTGTTGTCGTCTTCTACGTTGCGGATAACTAATTCGACCGGGTCTGCGTCAGAGATCCGGTTAGAGAATCCTGGGTCTTCTGTCGGGGAGCTGAATTTGTAGAGGAGAAATGAATCTTCGAAAATGGGTAAGGGAAGATTCTGCTTTTGGATTCGATGGTTTGTCGTTTGCAGAGAGGAGATGGGTTTGGTGGAGCAAGAGATGAGATTATTATTAGGGTTGCGTTTGAACCGGGAAGGGGGAGAAAGAAGGAAGCTTTTGGTTTTGGGGATTGGGTAGTAGAAAGGAGTAGTGGAGGCAGCCATCGATGGGGTCTGCATCTCACCCTTCTTTATAATATTTTCTTTTTTTATATATATTGACCAACAAAAAAAAAGTAGTTTAAAGTTGTTTATCTGAAAACCAAAGATGCTCCAGATCTCTTGTTTTAGACAATTAGATTGACTACTTTTGTTCCACACGCTTTCCTTTCCAAAAATATAAACGGACAGCAACAAAAACAAAAGCTAGCTTACCATTCCTTATATGAAGCTGTGTTTTTTAAAGAGACGCAATGTGGTTAGGACTTTGCACATGGAGAGGACTTTTCTAGCTATGGCGAAAGGCGCACCAAGACAAAGGAAAACACAGATATGAAGATTCTAGGTCTTGATGTAATCTACTAATCTACAATAAGTTGCTTCATTTCTTGAACTCAGACCTTTTTCCAGGAAGAACTTTCAAAACGGTCTCAAATATATTGAGTTTTTTTCCCTTGCAAGGAATATTGGTACTCATGGCCTTGGGATGAAGAAGCACTGGTCAAGCAAAACATGCTTCGCTTTGAAATCAGATACATTGAAAAAGAAAAAGACAAGTAGATGTGATAAAAAACACAGTTACGAAATTCATTCGTGGCATAACAAAAACTGAAGATTTCGCCATAAACAACAAAAAAAAAAACACCACAAACCCAAAACAAAGTTCTAACCAATCTTGAAATCAATCTTAAGAACTTGGTCATCAGTTATTCCTCCTCCGCTAACACATATCAATCAGAAAAAAACCACCTTAGCTTGGAATAGCAGACGAATGGTGTCGCTGCAACCAAACTAGCACCAAGGCCACCACGACTCTACTTTCATGTCACCCTTTGTGTTTCTCTCACTGATACTAGGCTTCATAGCCCTCTCTTTCAACTCAACTATCACCTCCCTCGCTTCCTCAACCTTCTTCACCAACTCTTTCTTCTTCAACTCCATTTCCTTCTCTCTTCCCTCAGCTTCACTCACTGCCCCATTCTTCTTCTCAGACTTGCATCTCTTCAACTCCTCACCATTCTTCACCAGCTCCACATTCAAGTCCCCAACTTTCTTCTTCAACTCCTTAATCTCCTTCTCTTTCGCACCATCCTTCTCCCTAATCTCCTCCTCTAACCTAACCTTCTTGCTCTTCTCCTCCACTACCTTCACCTCAAAAACCCCAATCTTCCTTTCCAAATCCCTAACCTTCCTCTCAACCTCAGCTCTATCTTTCCTTAACCCCTCAGCTTCCTTCTCACACCCTTCAAACTTCTCCCCTTCCTCCACCAAAACTCTCTTCAACTCCTCCACTTCTCCCACCTTCTTATCCACCTCCGTCAACGAAGCATTGACATCCTCCTGAAGACTCAACACCTCCGTCTCCAGCTCAACAGCTCTGGTCGAAATAGACTCAAGAGCCTTCTTCTCTTCCTCGTAATCCTCAATCTCTTTCTCCATTTCTTCTATGCTCTGATTCATCTCCGCTTCTACGTGTTTCATCTCCTCGATTTCTTCCGTTAGCTTCTTTAACCTCTCCTTCTTCTCAAGATTCTCCCTCTTGAGCTCCTGATTCTTCCTCTCCATTTCCTGATCGGAGGAGGAGATCGTCTTCGCCGCGCGATCATCAACGTCGCCGTGGATTGCCACCTCATCCGCCATTTTACGCTGTTACTAGAGAAGATTTCAACACAGAGTTCTCAGACGCAATGAATATGAACAACTCAACGGAAAAATATGGAAAAATCAAAATCTCAGCGTTAGTGAATCAGTCACTTTGACATTTTCTAGGAAACCAAACGAAACATCGCGATGAAGATAACGATTAGTAATACCACGGATTACGAGATAGGAGGAGAGTTTTCTTGAGGTTTACCTTCTAACGATCTTCCTGGGAAAATTACGAGAGAAACGATGAGATTTTCCGGGGAGGAATCGATCGGATTGATTATCGGTTAATGATTCGGTTATTTAGGGGTTATCCGAAACAAATGGCGTTGAGAATTTGGGCTTCGTTTTAGTGATCTCATGTTATATGGCCCATTAGTAATAAGTTCCATGAGGCCCATCGATAGAGAATGAGTCAGATAAGATCACAAGCAAGAAGACGAAACTAGAGTCTTCTCAGATTTAGGTGATGATTGTTTGAAATAGTTTTTGGTTTTAGTTTTTGGGTTTTAGATTTTGGTTTTAGATTTTAGTTTTTGGTTTCTAGTTTTTAAGTTTTTGGTTTTAGTTTTCAGTTTTTGGTTTTGGTTTTTAGTTTTTAGATTTTAGATTTTTGGTTTTTATGTAGTTTTTAATTTTTTAAAAAATAATCAATGCATTATTTAAAATAATATCACAAAACAGCAATAAAAAATTAGAAATTTTCATTAAATTTATAAAAATATAATAATGATGGTTTAAAGTGTCATACTAAACATATAAATCAGAAAATATCTATAAATTATAAAAAATGCTTACAATTTTAAAATAATTATATAATTTCTTATATATAATATATTTATATTAACACTTGAATGGATATTTTCCAAATTTATATAATATTAATCATTTTTATATTTTTATAACTTTTAGTGTGTCTTATAATTCTTAAAATTATTCAATAATTTTATGTATAAGTATTAATAACTAATGGTGAACAACTAATGTATATATATATATCAAAATATATTTACAGATATAAACACACAAATAATTATTCTAAATTTTTGTTTAAATGATATCTTATCTACAAAAACTTGTATGCAAAAATTATTTTTATGCAATACTATTTATTTACTTATTAATTAAATAATTATAGTATTTGACTATTTTCTATAAAATAGAAATAAAATTCGTCTTTTAGTAAAAGCTCAGAAAAGTTGTTTTTTTTTTGGTTTTTCTTCACAAATTGGTTGAAATTTTGAAAAACTAGTTTCCCTAAAATTAAGGGAATCCATTTTTAAAAAAACTTGATTGGCAAATTAAATGGTTTTTACAAAAACAAAAACTAAAAACCAAAACCTGATTGGATAAAAAATGGTTTTTACAAAAACAAAAATCAAAAACTAAAGCAAAAACCAGAAACAATCATATTGAGACGGTTTTCAAGCAAAGTTAAACACAAATTAAACTGCTGGTGAACACTAGTAGATGATTTTGCTCTTCAAATGCAGAGCTGGACATTGCAACTCGATAACTTGTTGTAGAGTTCGAACGTCTCCAAGACACGTTGGTTTCCTAGCTGTGGAGGATCATTTTCTCTTTGACATAGATCCCCATATCCTTCAAACATGGAAAATAGTCCAAGAAATGCTTTATCATTGACATCTCTTCCATTGTTCCTTGAAAGTCACGAATCTTGATCACTTTTACTGGACAAAGTTTTAGTGAAAGTCCTTTGTCCTCCCGAGAAATGCAGTCACAAGCATCCCCACACTTATCTGTTACATCGTGCACGAGGCCCTAAAGGCACCCAAAGGAGAGACCCATTAAGAGATTCAGATGTTAACTGTATGTACATGTTTGGCAAACGTAGAGTTGTTTTTAATACCTCAAAGACTAGAATTTCTAAATGTGGACAGTTCCTTAGAAGAGCAGGCATTGCTTGCCATCCTCTACACTGGTGACTCTCAATAGCTAATGATTTGAGGTTGTTGAACACTGGCATCGATTCAGAGCACATAGAAAGCACCTGAAAGCAAAACAAAACTTTTTGGAATCACATGTTTCAAATCTAATCATCATATACACAGAAAGATATTTCAAGAGAGAAAACTGACTTCAAGAGCATCATGAGACAAGTTAAGATTCCGAGCATTTCGTATGCCATGAAAGAAATTCCACACGTTTCCTATGACAAGACCAGAATTCCACACACTAGTAAATTGGAGAACAACTTGGTCGTCAGACCAATCAAGATCTGGTTCTCTAAGTTGCTTCATATGGACTTGACTTAAGTGGAAGTCGATTTGAGCATCAACCAAGTTTCCCATATTAACTAGTGGATAGTCCGATGCAACAAAATCAGAGCACTCAAAGTGAAGGAGACTTGGTGTATCAATTGATAAAGTCTTTAAACAACAGATTAACTTGATTGTTAGGGTCTTGAGGCTTGCACTTGACACTGTGACATCATCCATATCTTTCCACATTACATGAACCAGCTCCAATTCCTCAAGAGAAGGTAGAGCATGAAGCAGAATCTCAAACTGATTAGGACAAACAAGAACTTTGTCAAGAACCAGAGTTTTAAGCAACGGTAAGGAAACACGACGAGCAATCCAAGTAAGATCAATCCCAAAGTTTATTTTCAGCTTGACTAGTGTGCTACACTCGAAGCATACTGGAGACAGCTGATAGTGATTTCCAATGATCTTTAGATCAAGATACAAAATGATCCTTAGATCAAGGTCCGAAACACCACGAGCTAACACATTTTTTATCCACCCATCCACACGATCTGTGTCAGCCACAGGAATATACTTGAGGGAGAATTTCTTTAGTGGAGAGTTACCTTGCAACGCCAAAACTCTATCCACAAAGTCCATGAAGCTCTGTTGAATGTCTTCCTTTTTCCGTTTGCCCTCTTCCCAATGCAGAAACACAAAGTTATCAATAGTAAGACAAGGGACAAGTGCAAGAAGATTGTGCCACCTCTTGGCCAGAATATACGTCAAACCAGCTTCCTTTGTACTGAGAAAAGACAGTATATGACAAAGAACCTCGTCTGGTAGGTTGCTAACACGATCCATCTCCTCTGCAGGAAAGAAGAAGAAGTATGTTAATAAGTAGACAAAAGCTCAAAGCTTTTAACTAACTCGGAACATTAGCGAAACGATGATGACCGTACAAACAGAGAAATGTACTAACTACTCTGCAGGACCATACAAACAGAGGGAAACTCAATTAACAACGCAAGTAGGTTGGAATCTAACAAAAAGGAGGAAACTTTAAAGTGAGAAACCCTAAGAATAGACTTAGCATCAGTAGTAAGCAGAAGAAGAGATGAGTAAAGTGTTGGAACTCGGTTTTGACAATGTGGTGTGGACCATTTTTCCGATGGGTTTTTCGACGGAGACGTCTGTCGAAAAGACCGGAATTTGGGCACGATGTAATCGTCACTGTGAACACTATGAGATAGCATATTATTTGGTCAAAATCGGAGTTGTGTTGAATGAGAAATGGATGTCCAAAGTGAGTGATATACAAAGCTTATAAAACTTTAAATTTGGCTAAATATAAAACATTTAGCAAATAGATCAANTCGACGGAGACGTCTGTCGAAAAGACCGGAATTTGGGCACGATGTAATCGTCACTGTGAACACTATGAGATAGCATATTATTTGGTCAAAATCGGAGTTGTGTTGAATGAGAAATGGATGTCCAAAGTGAGTGATATACAAAGCTTATAAAACTTTAAATTTGGCTAAATATAAAACATTTAGCAAATAGATCAATTTGAACATTTGGGTTTGAATTTGTTAATTGGACATTATGTTAATTAACTTATTTAAATAATCTTATATGATTATATAAGTTTAGTAACCCAAGAAAAAATATATTGATGGTTGTTGATTTGGTCAAAGCCACAATATTACTTTAGCTAACGTACATAAATTGTGCAAATCAATTACATTATTATAATTGATTGGTACGTTAGTCTTCTCATTTAATTACATAATGTGTACCTTTTTCAAGTTAAAAAGATATACTTGTGTGACTTTGAAGGTTCAGAAAAAAAAACAATCCTTTCATATTTTTTTTGTTCTCCTTGATTTTTTTTTGAGTCTAAGAGTATACACAAAAATTTTGAATCTGTTTAAAAAACCAATAAACAGATTAGTAATATTCAATATCAAACACTTTTCTTGTGAGCCACATGATGGGTTGTCACAAGAAAAGTCAACCTTTTTTGTGTATACTCTCAGACTCAAAAAAAAATCAAGGAGAACAAAAAAAATATGAAAGGAATTGTTTTTCTTTTCTGAATCTTCAAAGTCACACAAGTATATCTTTTTTAACTTGAAAAAGTACACGTTATGTAATTAAATGAGAAGACTAACGTACCAATTAATTAGAATAATGGAATTGATTTCCACGATTTATGTACGTTAGCTAAAGTAATATTGTGGCTTTGACCAAATCAACAACCATCAATATATTTTTTATTGGGTTACTAAACTTATATAATCATATATGAGTATTTAAATAAGTTAATTAACATAATGCCCAATTAACAAATTCAAACCCAAATGTCCAAATCGATCTATTTGCTAAATGTTTTATATTTAACCAAATTTAAAGTTTTATAAGCTTTGTATATTACTCACTTTGGACATCCATTTCTCATTCACACAACTACGATTTTGACCAAATAATATGATATCTCATAGTGTTCACAGTGACGATTACATCGTGCCCAAATTTCGGTCTTTTCGACAGACGTCTCTGTTGAAAAACCCATCGGAAAAATGGTCCACACCACATTGTCAAAACCGAGTTCCAACATAAAGTTCGGTGTCTACCTCGCTATGAAATGCCTAATCATCCAACATATGAGATTTGAAAGTGCTTAATCGTTGTTTCTGTAGCCTTACACTGAGAAGAGACAGCACCATAGGGTTTGGTAATGAAGTCAGCTAAGGCTATTCCAGCTCAGTTAAAACATTTTACTCCACAAGAAGTGTATATCCTCCTCATACACTCAAAAGAATTCTCCAAATTAAATTATTCTAATACATAATTTTTTGGGTTTCAAATTATTTTTTAGTCCAATTATTTTTAAATATTCAAAATTATATAATCCCAAGATTTTATATAAATATATTAAATGTCCAATTACACAGGGTGTGTATCAATCGATATGTATCATTGTTGTCTGATCTTCATAGTCATCTCGGAAAACTCTCCTCTAAGCTCCAAAAGGGCACCTAAATCATCACTTTACTCCAAAATGCTCGTGAACCTGAAAACATACCTAATAGACTCCAAAACATATATAAAACTTTTAAAAACACATCAATACCATGGCTAAAAGCGGGTCAAAATCATGGTATATCAACTCCCTAAGACTTAACCTTTTGCTTGTCCTCAAGCAAACCATTAGTCTCTTTTGGAAGAAGTTTTAAAAACAGTAGGGACTCAATAAAATCTTTAGCTCTAAAATCATTACTTCTACTTTGTTGCAAGCCACATCTCATATTACTAACTACAGAAGTACATTATACCATATCCTAGCTTAGCAACCAAATGCATCTAGCCAATCAACTTAAACAATCCTGTCTGTCTATCCCCTCTACTGATTTCATTTATGCATAAGATAAAGGTGTAGGCTTTACCTTGAGAGTATCGATCAAAGAACACTTAGATTCAACTCATACAAGTTTCAGGCATTCTCATCCTGGTTCCTTTTCTCTCTTTATCCCCCTTCTCTGAATCCCAAACTTTCTTTTCTTTTATATCAATCCCAATGAACAACTAATGTTCATCTTATTGATCTTTCAACTTTTGTAGTCTCTTTTTTTTGACAAAGTGTAGGCAAATAGTGGGGTCATAGGTAATGTACCTCTCCCTCGCTTCCACAATGTGTGATCATTCCTTGGATTTAGAATAGTGGACTCATGGGTAATGTACCTCTCCCTCTGCCTCTTAGGAAATCATCTCAATCTTTTATTTTATGGGGATGCCAAAGGAAGAAGAGAAGGAAACCAAATTTTTTGAGACTTTTACCTTCCATACTTGCATGAGGATTCCGATCCCTTGTATACCAAGCCCCAAGACAAGCAATAGATGTCAGGTTAGGTTGGAAATCAGCTTTGGTTCTTCCAAACAATCATGAAAAGTGTTGTCATAGGATGATCGGTGATCCACTTTAGTATCTATAGTACTTTCTGCAATCCACAATTCTAAGAGTGGTGCTAAAGAGTAGTAAGATAAAAAGCAAAAGAAAAAAAAATTTTGAAATATTTTTGTCCTTTTCTTGACTCAATAAAACTAATTTTTGAAAACTTTTTAAAGAGATCAAAAAGGTAAAGTAGCATCAGTAATTCACTCCCCCCAGACTTAAATCATACACTGTCCTCAGTGTATAACTAGTCGGAGTTAGAGCATAAGAAATAATAAATGTGTAACTGATATCGAAATTGTGAACAATATACCTGACCGATGTTCGTATCGATCGATGGTGAGTCACTTCCATCGATCGTCATGGATAGGGTTATGTCGGGCGATGTAGACAGAGTCTCATCGGTCAATAGAGGTAGTGATCGTGTAGCTCTGTTCCTAAACACAAATAAAAACGAAAGTAATAAGTAAGAATAAAACAAAACTAAGTAAGAAAATACCTAACAGTGGGCTGCCTCCCACTCAGCTTATTTAAAGTCATTTAGCTTGACTATGGAGGTATGGTGGCTAGTGAGGTGGGTAGCAGGTACTTGTTGGGAAAAAAGTATCCTCCTTGTCTTGTGATTCATCAAACCAGGAAGTTAAAAAGCTTCTTGTGGCTTTCTCGCTTCTGGTCATACTAGCTTTCAAACCATGCACTTCAATTTGGATCCTTTCTAACCACTCTTCTAGGCTGGAAATGCAGTACTGATGATGCCCAAGCATGTTGTAGATGTGTTCTGCATTCAGCTGCGTCGTGTCGTGGTGTGGGATCTCGTTGGTCGATTCTGGAGGTTTCATATCAGTCGATGTGTTGTGGGCTTCATCGATCGATGGGGATGGGTCGGGTCGGCTGGCGAGCTGTCTTTGAATATCTGCTACCTCCTTCTGAATATCCTCCATGGTGCACTGTAATCCTTGAATGTCACTGTGTACTGGGAACCAATACTCGTCTAGTAATCTGTAATCTTCGTCTCCACAAAATTCAATAGATCTGTAGATATCTCTTGTGGCTTCTTCAAGTTCTTCTCTGGTACAGTAGTCTGGTGTGCGTGTATCGATCGATGGACTGGGTGAGTCATCCATCGATAGCCTCTGTAAGTGACTCTCGATAGGTGCGTCAAAGGTTGTGTCGATCGCTGTTGATGGTGCTGCATCGGTCGATGGTCGTTTCTGAGATTCGAGTTGTCCACACAATAGGTTGACTTCTTCTTGTAGGGCTTCTCTTTCTTTTCGTGCTAAGTCATTTCTAGACGTAATCCATAGTAGTTCTCCTCGAAGTCTCGATATGACTTTCTCCTGTTCTAGGCCCAATCCTGCTTTCTCCCAGTTGTGTTCACTGGTTCTCTCATTCAGCATGTCGGTGACCTCTGCTTCTCTGAAGAGCTTGCAATATGGAACTCCTTTAGCATATTGTTCAGCATGCTCCGGTAAGCAGAAACAAGAGCGTCCAAATAGTGAGGCTCTATTCAGTAGCTTCTCAATGTCTTCTTTATAGACATAGATGATATCTCCATTGACCTCTCTGGCATACCAGTTTCTCTTTTCCCAGGAGAAACGAAGAACTCCGTGTTTAAAAGCTCTCTTCCCAAACTCGCGTTGTATATCGATCGATGCGCGTCGCCATGCATCGGTCGATGCTTGCTGAAATTGGTGCTGATCGTTAGGGTAGCGGGGTGGTTGGGTGTAGGGGTTGACTGGTCCATTGGCTATCTGAAGGATGTCTGCAACGTCTTCTTGGGATATCGGAATGATTCTTCCATCTAGTGCTCGTGCATGACCTTCTGGATCCCTGAAAATACCATATGCATCCGGAATTAGTGAAGTAAAATCGAAAGTCTGTTTTTTTACCTCGGATGGTGTAGATGTTGTATCGATCGATGGTTGAGCTGGTGCATCGGTCGATCTGTTGAGGAACATATCGGTCGATGGCTGGTGCTCCGTGTCGGTCGATACGGGTGCTTCAGGTCGGATCGGGGATGGTAGAGGTGCTGTATCTACTGCAAAACTCTCATGATAACTGCTCGCCCAGCTTCCAATTAAGTAATATTCGTCTCGTGGTTCGCGTGGGACATAAACTTGTGCGCAGTTAGGTTCGTCGCTCGTTGATTCAAAACGCCGTTTAAGCGATCTGAGTTGGGGCATATCGGTCGATGGAGAAGGGTCTTCATCGATCGATGGTCGGAAGATGAAAGATGGGAGAGGAAGTCTGACTTCGTCTTCTCGAAGAAATCTATACTCTGTGGCTCGTTCCTCTTCATAATCTGCATCGTACTCCTCCTGAGTAGTGATGCTAGCTAACTCGAGCATGTAATGATCGTTTTCCCAATCATTGGTGCCAAAATCGCCGTCTGGAAACTCTTCCTCGATCTTCTGGAATAGCGTATCGATCGATGACCATGTGTATTCATCGGCCGATTCGGGTCGGCTGGTATCGGTCGATGGTAGAAGACTGCCGTCGGTTGATATGTCTGGATCGGTTTCATACTCGGCCATGGAATCATACTCGTGGGCACAGAAACATGTTGCTACGAGTGTTGGGTTCTTCATTCTTGGAAACTTGATGACTGGAACAGGATTGTAGTGGATGGTAGGGTTGATGAGTGTTAGACAGAGCTTGTTGGTTTTGAGATCACAAACGGCTCCAACTGTGGCTAAGAAAGTTCTTCCTAGTAGTATAGAAGTCTTGAAGTTGAGCTTGTTGGCTAGGTCATGGAAGTCTGTAGGAATTAGGGTTTCTCCAATTTGTACCTCAAGGTTTCTAACTATTCCTCCAGAACTCTGCTGAGAACAATCCACAAAGATGAAGGATTCTTCACTAGGCTCGGTCTTCAGACCTAGCTGGTCTGCCATAAGCTTGGGTAGGATTCTGACTCCAGATCCTGTATCACATAGGGCACGAGGGAACTCAACACCTTTGATTAAGCAGGGTATTGTGAACTTCCCTGGGTCGCTCTTCTTCTCCAGTGTGGTCTTCTTCTTAAGACTGTCTCTGACTTGATGAAACATCCTCCTTATGCCTTCTTCTGTCTCTCTTGTTTCTCTGAAAAACATCCACAATCTGTGTGAAAAGTAGGCTTCTTCAAAAGGTTTCTCTTTAGGTATTTTGAGAACTCTTTTTCTGAAGCTTAACAATTCTTTCTCATTAGCTTCCCTTTTATAAGGCTTCGCTATCTTCTCTTTCCTTTTACTGAGAACTCTTCCAGTAGTTTCCTTTTCTATCTCCATGGACTCAAAGATATCCATGGGTCTCTCCAAGATGGCTTTCTGAGGGCTTCTAGTAGTGTAATATCGCTCCCAAAATGTGTCAATACGTGCACCATCTATCTTGGGGAGTTGCACTCGGCGGTGGGGTATTGTGTATCGGGCGACACTGACTGGAGTGCGTCGGTCGATAGCGTGGTCTTCCTGTCGATCGATAGGAGGGTAATCATGTCGGTCGATGTCGTGCGGTTCGATTTTGACAGGGACGGGCGGATGTGGGTGACGTGCTGCGAAGGCTTCGTGAGTCATAGTCTGGATGTTACTGCATTCGTACGGGTACTCGTCTAGGTCCATCGATCGACACTCATCAAAGTCTATCGATCGATGTACATGGGAACATATCGGTCGATGATCACGGGGTGATATAGATCGATAGTAGTCGCGAACTAAGTCTCTCTCATCATCGGATTGCTGAATCTCTTCTACTACCTCTTGCCAAAAATCATCATCCAGGATGGCATTGATGTTATTGTTGTTGGCAAGCTCCTGCTTCCTTTGGGCTTCTACTATCTGAAACACCTGAGTCTCCAGCTTCTTCATATGGGTGTTTAAACCATTTAGCTCTTTTTGGAGGGTGTTGTAGACGGAGTCGATCTTCCCATTGAAGTCTGTCTGGAGTTTCTGCTGACTCTCAAGGACCTTGTCAAGCATCTCTTCCAGTTTAGTATCTTGGGTGGGTGGGTGTGGGTTGGATTAGAATGAGTTTCCATAGCTCCTGTTGTTGTTGGGGTTGCTGCTACTGAAGGTGTTGGGCTTTTGTGAATTCTGGTTGAAGTTACTTCTTTGGCTTGTGTATTTTCTGTATCCTCCTTGGTTACCAGACCTCTGAAAACCAGCTCCACTGACCCAGTTTACATCTTCTTCTATATAATCTTCACCTGCAGTCTCTGCATCCTCCACTGAACAGATTTGCTTGTTTATCAACTTCTGAATGGTATCCAGCTGTGCTTGTACTTCATTGATGTATTCCTTCCCAAGGAATGATGTGGCTTTTGTCTTCATTAAGTTCTTAGTGGAGTTGCTGGAAGCTAAATTATCAATGAGCTTCATAGCCTCTTGTGGATTCCTGGTGTTGAAGTTGCCTTCACTAGCTGTATCAAGAGCTCTCTGATAGTCCAATGTGATGTCTCTGTAGAAAGTGCAAAGAAGTTGCACTTTGTTGAAACCGTGGTGTGGGCAATCTCTTTGGTAGGACTTGAATCTGTTCCATGCATCTTTGAATGCCTCTTCAGAATTCTGAGTGAATGTAGCAATCTTTTTCCTCCATTCTTCAGCGCGTGACTCATCAAAGATGTAACGCAGGAATGCGTTCTTGATGTCACTCCAGGTTGTGAGAGAACCTGGTGGTAGTTGTCTAAGCCACTGCAAAGCTTCTCCAGATAGAGAGTACTTAAAAAGCTTGCAGAGAAGATAGTCTTGAGGGACTCCATTGGCTTTTATGACGGTTATGAGATCCTCGAACCTCTCCAGATGGTCCATAGGATGCTCATTGGAAAACCCACAGAAGGGTATTTGTCCTACAAGGGTGTAGTACTGCGGCTTAAGCTCAAAATCTCCTCTTTGAATAGCAGGAGGGCGGATGGCTGATCGGTTGGAATAGAACTGATCTGGACGGTTGTAGTCAGCCAAAGATCTAGCTTGGTTAGCCTCTTCTACAGGTTGAATGATGTCCGTAGGTGCAGTCTCTTGCTCAGGTATGATCTCTTTCTGAGCGTTCAGCTTCTTATCTGCTGCATTACGCAGGTGACCATCTCGATCACGCAGGTCTCCATTCTCATCGGTAATGAGAATAATAGGCGCTACCATGTATCGCCGGTTAGTATCGATCGATGTTAGATGAGGTATATAGATCGATGTCGGATGAAAGGTATCGGTCGACGAATGGTTGTTGATGTTGAGCGATGTGACGGTGAGAGTATCGGTCGACGTTGAAGGTGTCTCGGTCGACTGAGGTAGGCAAGTATCGGTCGATAGGGATGTGTTGATGTCGATCGATGAGGAGCGTAGGTCTTTGCGGATGCTACGTTCCAAGCCGTGAGGATCTTCTGAGTACAAAAGGTGTTTGTTCTTGTTTCTTCTAGTACTACTGGGCATGTACCTGAAAAAGACAAGAAAAAAAATTTTGGTGTCAGAAGATAATTAAACAATAAAAGAAAAATAACCTAGACCTAATCAGATTAAATCTAATGTTATCAAAGTTCCCCGGCAACGGCGCCTAATTTGATATCACTTAAATGTTTAACCCTAAGAAGTGAATTACTCTCTCAAGTAAGAGGTTTAGTTGTAGTACTTAGGGATAGAATCCACAGGGAACTAAGGAATACAATAGATATAATCTAAATGATTATGCTAGGTTGAATAGGTTTAAAATAGTGAAGTTGCAGTTTTATAAGCAATGGTAATTTGCTTAAGAGAATGGATTTTAGGTTTGAAACAATAAAAGAGAGTAGTTAGATTCAAGGTTGCTATTCAGATAATCAGGATTATAATGCTATAGATGTTTTAATGAATTGCTTGCAAGATATATGAGAACTTTGATTCTTAGATAGATCTAATAGCAGTCGTTAAATAGACACATCCATTGATCTTATTTCCAGCAATATCGACCGATGTTTTGACAGCTATATCGGACGATATGGGTTGCTGTCGATCGATGACTCTATAGGAGTATCGATCGATATAGCATAAGATCGAATCAAAACTGTGTTCACCAAGATCATAGACCGGCTCTCGCACAACCCTAGATGATCTAAGCTCATGCCAAATGATTTCAGGACAATGATTAACAAGTTAAATCACATCCATGATCATACTCTAGGTAGCTACTCTAGAGTAAGCATTAGGGTTCATTTGGATAATGAATATCAACAATTCAACATTCCATAGTTGGGGCTAATCCCTCATAACTATTTGAACCTTAAATCTAATAAAGAGATCTACTCAGACATAACTGAGAGATTCATAACAACTAGGTAATAATAGAAACTCATAGATTCGAGGATTGAACTTTTGGTTCTTGGAACAACAAATCTCTTTGTGTGTTTCCTCTAAATCTAGAATTCTATAACCTTTTATAAATTAAGATGAAAAGAAATACTTTATAGAATAGAACAAAGTAACAAGAAAAGTATGCAAAGCTTTTCAAGTACAAAAGGTATCAAAAAGCATGTCTAGCCAAACACAATGGCAAAAACTATAAATATGAGTTCCATTAGATTAAAAACTCGTCAGAGGCATTTTTGTAATATTGGGAAGACTTGGGCTTCAAGTCGGCCAAGTTGAACTTGTTCTCCACGCATCATATCGATCGATGGTACATGGTGTACATCGATCGATGGAGTATCTCGACTTCATCTTCAATAGAAGCGTCATCGATCGATTACACAGGGTGTGTATCGATCGATTACACAGGGTGTGTATCGATCGATATGTGTCCTCATTGTCTGATCTTCATAGTCATCTCGGAAAACTCTCCTTTAAGCTCCAAAAGGGCACCTAAATCATCATTTTACTCCAAAGTGCTCCTGGACCTGAAAACATACCTAATAGACTCCAAAACATATATGAAACTCATAAAAAAATCAATAACATGGCTAAAAACGGGTCAAAATCATGGTATATCAGAATTCCACACGCGAAATTGGGAAACAACTTTGTCGTCAAACCAATCAAGATTTGATTCAAAGTTGCTTGAAATGGAGTTGATTCAAGTAGAAGTCGATTTGAGCATTAACTAAGTTTCCCATATTAACTACTGGATAGTCTGATGCAACAAAACCAGAGCACTTAAAGTGAAGGAGACTTGGTGTATCAAACGATAAAGTCTTTAACCAATAGCCTAACTCCATTGTTAGGGTCTTGAGGCTTGCACTTGACACTGTGACATCCATACCTTTCCAAATTACAAGAGTCAGAAGCAGTTCCTCGAGGGAAGGCAGAGCATGAAGCAGAATCTCAAACTCATGAGGACAAACAAGAACTTTGTCAAGAACCAGATTTTTAAGCAACGGTAAGGAAACACGACCAACAATCCAAGTAAGATCAATCCCAAAGTTTATTTTCAGCTTGACTAGTGAGCTACACTCGAAGCATACTGGAGACAGCTGATAGTGATTTCCAATGATCTTTAGATCAAGATACAAAATGATCCTTAGATCAAGGTCCGAAACACCACGAGCTAACACATTTTTTATCAACCCATCCACACGATCTGTGTCAGCCACAAGAATATACTTGAGGGAGAATTTCTTTAGTGGAGAGTTACCTTGCAACGCCAAAACTATATCCACAAAGTCCATGAAGCTCTGTTGAATGTCTTCCCTTTTCCGTTTGCCCTCTTCCCAATGCAGAAACACAGAGTTATCAATAGTAAGACAAGGGACAAGTGCAAGAAGATTGCGCCACCTCTTGGCCAGAAGAGACGTCAAAGCAGCTTCCTTTGTAGTGAGAAAAGACAGTATATGAGAAAGAACCTCGTCTGGTAGGTTGCTAACACGATCCATCTCCTCTGCAGAAAAGAAGAAGAAGTATGTTAATAAGTAGACAAAAGCTCAAAGCTTTTAACTAACTCGGAACATTAGCGAAACGATGATGACCGTACAAACAGAGAAATGTACTAACTACTCTGCAGGACCATACAAACAGAGGGAAACTCAATTAACAACGCAAGTAGGTTGGAATCTAACAAAAAGGAGTAACATTAAAGTGAGAAACCCTAAGAATAGACTTAGCATCAGTAGTAAGCAGAAGAAGAGATGAGTAAAGTGTTGGAACTCGATTTTGACAATGTGGTGTGGACCATTTTTCCGATGGGTTTTTTCGACGGAGACGTCTGTCGAAAAGACCGGAATTTGGGCACGATGTAATCGTCACTGTGAACACTATGAGATAGCATATTATTTGGTCAAAATCGGAGTTGTGTTGAATGAGAAATGGATGTCCAAAGTGAGTGATATACAAAGCTTATAAAACTTTAAATTTGGCTAAATATAAAACATTTAGCAAATAGATCAANTCGACGGAGACGTCTGTCGAAAAGACCGGAATTTGGGCACGATGTAATCGTCACTGTGAACACTATGAGATAGCATATTATTTGGTCAAAATCGGAGTTGTGTTGAATGAGAAATGGATGTCCAAAGTGAGTGATATACAAAGCTTATAAAACTTTAAATTTGGCTAAATATAAAACATTTAGCAAATAGATCAATTTGGACATTTGGGTTTGAATTTTTTAATTGGACATTATGTTAATTAACTTATTTAAATAATCTTATATGATTATATAAGTTTAGTAACCCAAGAAAAAATATATTCACTACAAGAAAACTAAGCATTTACTAGGAAACTTTACTAGGAAAATAATTCCTCGTAAAATTACTACGAGTTTACTACGAGTTTACTTCGAGTTTACTAGGAAACCATGTTTCCTCGTAAGGTTCTCGTATACTTACGAGAAAACAGTTTCCTCGTAAAGTCATAGTATACTACGTGGCCCTTACGAGGAAAAAGTCATTTTCCTCGTCAACCCGTAGTAACTCATTTCCTCGTAAAGTCCTAGTAATTGCTTACTACGAAACTAGGAGGAATGAGTTTTGTTACTACGAAATTAAGAGGAACTAGATAGAAAATATCGAATTTAAATTTTGTACCTACTTTTACTAGCAATTTCCTAGTAAATTCTCAGATTCGAAAATTTCTATAAATACCACCATATGTGATTCATTTGAAACACACCAAACAAATAGAAAATACTCAATTCATAACTAAAAGAAGTTCACAGTCAACATAATAGTTTATTATCAACTCGTCATAGCTTTTCCTCAAAGAAATAGCTTGGGGCTTTTCTTCAGGTAGATAGTTCGAGGAAAGCTATGTGGGGTTGATAAAAACCGTTCCGATGACTGTATACTTCTTTTAGTTTTTTTTTTTTAATTTGTGATTTGGGGTTTAGGAAGATGTATAGGTATAAGTTATGGAAGTTGGTTTAGGTTTAGGGTTTAGGTTTAAGGTTAGGGTTTAGGGAATTTAGATTAGGTGGTTAGTTTATGGAACTTATATTAGGTTGTTTAGTTTTGAAAATTTGGGGTTTAGGTGTAGAAGAGGTTAGGAGTTTGGTTGTAGAAGAGGTTAGGAGTTTGGTTGTAGAAGAAGTTATAAGTTAAGGAAGTTGTGGTTTGGGGTTTCGAGTTTAGGGATTTACAAACCCTTTCCTCGTAAAGCCCTAGTAAGAGAAAACGCGGGCATAGTTGTTTCCTCGTAAAGTCCTAGTAATGGTATTACTAGGACTTTACGAGGAAATAAAAACACGGGCATAGCTATTTCCTCGTAAAGGCCTAGTAATGTTACTAGGGCCTTACGAGGAAACAAAATTCCTTATATAAACTCGAGCAATCCGATTTCTCATTTGTAGTAAGCTTTTCTCTAAATTCTTTTAAGGTTCTCTCTATTTCCTACTTAGGTGGTTAGATTAGGGAATTTAGATTAGGTGGTTAGATTAGGGAATTTAGATTAGGGAATTTAGATTAGGTGGTTAGTTTAGGGAATTTAGATTAGGTGGTTAGTTTAGGGAATTTAGATTAGGTTGATTTAATTTTTTTAACTGTTTTTTTTTTAAATGATACTAGTTGTCGAGCCGGGATGACGACTTCGTTCGTCAATTTAACGAGCAACATCCGTAGTTTAGTTTTTCTTCTTTAATTGTATATGAATTTAAAATTTAAATATTTAGTTATTTATAAAATATTTTGTTATTTCTTTTTTATTTATAATTTGGATTCTTTATTTTTTTAAATATATTATTTATATTTATTTTAGTTATTTTTTTAATAGGGAAAAATATTTCAAAGTAAATTCCTAGTAAAGCATTACTAGGAAATTACGAGGAAAGTGGAAAAACATTTCGAAGTAAATTCCTAGTAAAGCATTACTAGGAAATTACGAGGAAAGTGGTTACTAGGAAATTACGAGGAAAGTGGTTACTACGACTTTACGAGGAAAACGGCTTTACGATGAACGATTCACGACGAAGCACGTTTCCTCGTAATTTCCTAGTAAAGGGTCATTTACTAGGAAATTACGAGGCAAAGCCGTCCTAGTAAAACTTGTGTTTTCTTGTAGTAATTGATGGTTGTTGATTTGGTCAAAGCCACAATATTACTTTAGCTAACGTACATAAATCGTGGAAATCAATTCCAATATTATAATTGATTGGTACGTTAGTCTTCTCATTTAATTACATAACGTGTACCTTTTTCAAGTTAAAAAGATATACTTGTGTGACTTTGAAGGTTCAGAAAAAAAAAACAATCCTTTCATATTTTTTTTGTTCTCCTTGATTTTTTTTGAGTCTGAGAGTATACACAAAATTTTTGGATCTGCTTAAAAAACCAATAAACAGATTAGTAATATTCAATATCAAACACTTTTCTTGTGAGCCACAGGATGGGTTGTCACAAGAAAAGTTGACTTTTTTTGTGTATACTCTCAGACTCAAAAAAAAATAAAGGAGAACAAAAAAAAAAATATGAAAGGATTGTTTTTTTTTCTGAACCTTCAAAGTCACACAAGTATATATTTTTAACTTGAAAAAGGTACACGTTATGTAATTAAATGAGAAGACTAACGTACCTATTAATTAGAATAATGAAATTGATTTCCACGATTTATGTAGTTAGCTAAAGTAATATTGTGACTTTGACCAAATCAACAACCATCAATATATTTTTTTTTGGGTTACTAAACTTATATAATCATATAAGAGTATTTAAGTAAGTTGATTAACATAATGTCCAATTAACAAATTCAAACCCAAATGTCCAAATTGATCTATTTGCTAAATGTTTTATATTTAGCCAAATTTAAAGTTTTATAAGCTTTGTATTTTACTCACTTTGGACATCCATTTCTCATTCACACAACTCCGATTTTGACCAAATAATATGATATCTCATAGTGTTCACAGTGACTAGGAATGGCAAACAGGTTGTACCGTCCCGTCCCGAACCGCTGCGGTCTCCTCCCTTGGCGGGTCACTGCGGGATCGTCCCGCGCGGGATGCGGTCCGGTGAAGGTCGGCCTGAACCCGCCCCGCCGCAATGCACAGGCCTAAACGGGCCGTCCCGCGGGATGTATAGTCTTCATCACTGCAACAGCTTCATTGACATGATCTGATGCTGCTGGTCGGTCTTGATCACTATATTCTTTAAGACATTGTTATAAATCACTATATTCTTTGTTCTTTTAGAACATTTTAGTTTATAAGATGAGATAATTAGGTCTGAAACAAATTTATAAGATGAAATGATGAAGTCTGAAACAAATTTAAGAACACCAAATCCAGCTAAAAGAAAACACCAAATCCAACTAAGCAAAACACTAAATCAATCTTGATCATCTTCATCTTCCCCATTGACAATGGACTCAAATGATGGTAAATTCCCTTTTCAGCATCACCATCACCATCACCATCACCATCACCATCACCATCACCAGCAATCTCTTCATCTGCAAATTAAGAGAATGGCATTTACTTAGCAAATTACATTCATCACCTATAAATTATAAAGTGACATACATACCATGTGCATAAGACTCATATCCCTTGATCCAATTCCTAGTGCATATCAGAGCTTGCACATTTTTGGGGAGTAGACGGCTCCTATATTTATTCAGAACCCGCGACCCAATACTAAAAGAGGACTCTGAAGCCACTGTAGTAATTGGAATACTAAGCAGATCACACGCCATTGCAGCCAAATCACCATATCGATGCGCATTATCTTTCCACCAAGAGAGGATGCCCAAGCTCTCAAAATTAGTAATGTCTAAAGGTGGTTCGTCAAGATAGGCTTCTAGAGGTGTCTTTCCACTCACAATGCCACTAACTTTGCGAAATGCAAAATAATCCTAAGAAGTTTTAAAAAAAAAAAAAGATATCAGTTAGAGAAAAAAAGCCATGAGGTAAATTTTATAAAAGCACTCACAGAGTAGTTGCCAAACAGTCCTGTAGACCCAGCCGCAGAGGATTTTGGTTGGACAGTCTCGCGAGGCTCAGTGGACGGTGAGTTGTTCTTGGACTTTTTATTGTATGTCTCAAACAGAATGTTAAGCTTCTCTCGTAAGTTTTTCAACTTTTCGTCACGTGTATACATGTCTAGCTTCCCCAAACAACATTCGACAATTGAAAGCCTAAACCGTGGATCGAAGACTGCTGCCATAGCAAAAATACAACTGACTTCACCCCAATATTTATCAAACTTCTCTTTCATTGGTGCCACCATGTCTCTGACAGCATCATCTTCGCTTTCCTCATTTCTCTGAAGCCAATCATGGATCAGCCAAACTTGATAAAAGTACAAGTTTGCAGTAGGATAATTCGAACCAGACATCAACTTTGTAATCTCAGCAAAAAGACCCAAAAACTTGCAAATATTCTCAGCTCTAGACCATTCCTCAGATGTGGGTGCCGTTTTATAATTCTTCTTATCAAATGTTTCCAACTGAACAAATGCTTTACGGTACTTGATGGCTCTGTCAAGCATATAGAAAGTGGAGTTCCATCTTGTTGAGACGTCCAATATTAGCCAGCCATCTGTTACTGGACCCGTAGCATCAACACATCTCTGGAACAATGTTTCACGTGTTTCTGATCCTAAGACATACTTAACACTCTCTCTTACTTTGTGCAAAGCGCCTCCGATAACCTTCAACCCATCTTGCACTATAAGGTTAAGTATGTGAGCTGCACATCTCACATGGAAAAACTCGCCAGCACACAACAAATCATCAGTCAAGTTGAGCTGTGATTTCACAATATCCTGCATCGAGTCATTACTTGTAGCATTATCTAGCGTGACTGAGAACACCTTTTTTTCAATTCCCCATTCTTTCAATGTTTCAATGAGCTGACAGGCAACTTTCATACCATTATGTGGAGGTGGTAGAGCACAAAACGTCAAGATCTTACTGTTCAACTTCCAGTTCCGATCAATGTAATGCGCTGTGACACACATATATCCTTCCCGTTTCACTGATGTCCACAAGTCAGACGTGAAGGAGACTCTTCCAGGGAGAGTCGCTAATTCTCTCTTCAGTGTGTCTCTCTCACTTTCGTATAATTTATACACGTCAGCTTTTGCTGTGTTTCGACAAATGGTTTGGACATCTGCATTCAAATACTTCCACGTCTCTCTCACTCTTTCATACTCGACGTAAGAGTAAGGTAGATCATGCTGGACTATTGTCTTAGCTACCATCTGCCTAAAAACCATATGATCATATTTGCGAGATACTACTTTCCCCTCGAAGTCTAGTTGTTGCTGACCTCCTCGATTCCTTGGATACATCTTACACCGAAATTGATGCCTTCTCAACCCACTGGTTCCATGCGAGTGCGATTGCCATGCATATTCACGCTTACAGTGATTGCATGCAGCTTTCATCTTTCCATTCGGTTTGTGTACAACCTTGAAATCGGTCACACATCTGATCTTTGCCTCTCTGCCATTTCCTCTTCACCGATTTCGTCCTCATCAACCGATTCTTCATCCAGATCGTCATCAAAGTCGGGTATGTCCTCTGCGACCTTAGCTTTCTTCTTTTACGACTTGGAAGGCGCGGTTTTGGACTTCTGCGAAGACGTCAAAGGCTTTCTGCTCCCTCCACGGATCACAGACTTCATAGGAATTGACTTTTTCTGGGAGGACGAGCCATTGCCACCATCTAATAGTAGATTGCAACATTGGTTTCCTCGTAGCTGTTCCATATGTGGTCTTTGTATGAGGTTTATTTTTTGGGTTGAGGGAGTGATTTCAACCTCAGAATCGTCACTCTCATCGGCTAGACTGATAAGCTTCCTTTTGCTTGCTTGCTTCTTTCTACCAGCACCAGATACACCAGTAACGCCACCTTCAGCCAACTGAGCAGCATCAAGTTCATCCTCTCTCGCAAACTTAGCCATGAGATTCTGAGTTTCTAAATCGACGGTAAAATATTTAAAAATAACTAAAATCCTCAAAACATCAAGAATATTTGAAATACCTATTTGTTTTCCATCTGTCTATTTTTTATGATAATTTTAGTATTTAATTTTATACTATGGGAATTTCTATATTGTATACTACTTTTGGATTTTGAGAGTTTTCAGATCTATTTTGGATTTTTGTTTTTGTTACATAATTTAATTGGGTGCCATACCCAGACTGAACCTGAAATGATCTGATTCAAAGTTTATAAATATGCGAATGGAATTTAAAATCTTGGCCTAGAAATCAAATAAACTTGAACCAAACCCGAACACCCACACTACTGGGAACTAAATTAGTGTAGGCTACAATCGTTGGTTGTACACAAAACCATAGAGAAAAAAATTGGAAGCTTGACTAGTGCATGATTACGTTCTTTAAGATAAAGTGTTCGTTATGTGAATTATACATAGTTTACATGTATCAAACTACCAGCTCAAACCATAGGTAACTTGGTTGGTTTCTATATCGGCTGGGTTAAGGTTCTCATCTCTTTGCCTGAATCGGCTTGATTTGGACCCATTGAATGATCTTATGATCATGGTCAGATCTTATGTAGTATACATGATTGATTAGGTTCTTAAGCCAATTGTTTTTATGTAAAATATACACAGTTTACATGTATCTAACTATCAACTCAAACCATAAGTAACTTGGTTTGGTTTCTAAGATCAGTTGGGATAAGGTTCTCATTTCTTTGCCTGAATCGGTTTGATTTGGACCCATTAAATGATCTTATGAAGTATACATGAATGATTACTGTTCTTAAGACAAGTGTTCTTTATGTGAATTATACATGATCAACAAAGCGTGGACTTTCGGGCTAAGATAGATCATAGATGGCTTACTTATGTGATGATAGCTAAACTTTGTCACTATCTCATCAAACAACAACAAAAAAAACAAAAAAGTTATAATCAAGTACAGACGACAACAGTAACAAACTCAAAACAAACACCTGTCAAGCAAAGTTAAACACAGCTTAAACTGCAGGCAAAAAATAGGAGATGGTTTTCTTCTTCAGCCACTTCATATGAAGAGCTGGACACTGCAACTCGAGAACTTGTTGTAGAGTTCGAAAATCTTTTTAAAAATTATTTAGCATGGGATAAGTTTAATAAAACACTAAATAAGTACATAAGAAAGTGTAATATGGGGAATTTTCATGTTTACCAGATTGTTGGTTTGATTATTCATGTTTATCTTCACTAAAGAGATATTTTCAAAAATATTTTCTTCATTAAGAGGCAAAAGAATCTTATACACTTGTTTTATATATATATAATAGATAATTATTAAAAAATAAAATAAAAAACTTATGTTTTCAAATTTAAACTTTTTTATAATTCTTTGAATCTTTTCGAGTATTTTTTTCAAAATTTTCTTTTTGAAATTCAAAAATTATTTTTGATACTATTTGAGATAATAAAAATTAAAAATTAAAAATTTATTTATATATTTACTAGAATCCTAATCCCCACATTCCAAAAACTTAACCTTACTCTTCAACTATAAACCGTAAGTCTAGATTATTTAACCATAGGTTAAACATGAAAAGTGGTATTAGAAATGTGGTTTGCAATTTCCCATACAATATTGTTATTAACTAGACTGGCCTTCTTTAGTTTCATTTTTTTTCATTTAAATTTGTAGGTATGATTGTTTTCTCTAGTTTTAAGTACAAAGTTTATAACAATTCACCTATGCACCATGATTGTAAATACAAATTTTAATCAGAATTTATGTGTGTAAATGAATTTTTAACTATAAAATAAATCTCACACAACTTATGCAAAAAAATCCTAAATCTAGAATAAAACTATTCTTTTTATGTTTTTTACCTAAATTGTTGTCATAGTTTTAAGCAAAGTTGGACATTCGGTACCCATTCAAGTTCGGTTCAGGTCTAATTGAATTTTGAGTTTTTGGGGTCAAAGATTTCAATCTCACTCGGGTATTTCTAAATTGCTGTTTAGTTTTGGTTCAAAATTTTGAGGGTTCTGTTCGGGTTTAAATCGATATTTTTCTTATGTAGATGTGCGTCCTGAGAATTTTAGTTTTTTCTAAATTTGAAGAACTAAATTGAACATCATCCAAAAATAGTACCGAAGTACAACCAAAACTGATTAAATATATAAATGAATCTAAACTTTCAATACAAAAAAAAATTATAGTATCAAAGTATTCGTGTCCCAATTTTATAATTAACTATGTTGATCATTGTAAATATAAAAAATATCTAAAAGATACTTGAAATTATCACAAGTAAATATTTCAAAATAACCAAAATCCTCAAAACACTGAGAATATCTTGAATACTTATTTGCTTTATATGTATATATCTAAATATTCTTATGTGAAAAGTATATAAAATATTCAATTTATCTTAAAATTCTCAAAATCCAAAATGTATTATACAATATATAAAATTTCCATAGTGAAAAATTAAATAAGTAAAACTTAGGTTAATTTGGTCACCGAATCCAAACCGAATCTGAAATGATTCAAATCAAAATTTATAAATATCTAAATGAAGTTTACAACTCTATTCATAAAAGTCGAAATAGACTCAAAACGAATCCGAACGCCCACACTGGTGGGAACTAAATTAGTGTAGGCTACAATCGCTGGTTGTACGCAAAACCATAAAGAAAAACTAGGATGCTTGAGTAGCTTGAAGTAGTATACATGATTACGTTCTTTAAGACAAAGTGTTATATATTTGAATTATACATAATTAACATGTATCAAACTATCAACACAGAACATAACTTGGTTTGGTTTCTAAATCAGTTGGGCTAAGGTTCTCATTTCTTTGCCTGAGTCGGTTTGAATTGGATCCACTGAATGATCATGGTCAGATATTATATAGTATACAAGATTGATTACTGTTCTAACAATTGTCCTTTATGTGAATTATACATGGCCAACGAACCGTAGGCTTTCGGGCTAAGATAGATGGCTTACTTATGTAATGATAGCTAAACTTTGTCACTCTCTTCTCAAGAACAAAAAAAAAAAAATCAAAAACTCTTTGTAAGTAAAGACAAAAATAACAAACTCAAAACAAAAACCTGTCAGAGAATCAAAATAATACACGCAAGAAGAAGAAATTACAGTCTTTTGAGATCAGTTAAACTGCAGGAAAAAAAATTAGGAGATGGCTTTGTGCTTCAGCCACTTCATATGAAGAGCTGGACATTGCAACTCGATAACCTGTTGTAGAGTTGGAACATCTCCAAGACACATTTAAAATCTCCATGGTTTCCTCCTAGCTGTGTAGGATTATTCTCTTCACCATAGACCACCTTCATCTCCTTCAAACATGGAAAACAGTCCAGGAAATGCTTTATCATTGACATCTCTTTCTTTGTTCCTTGAAACCCATGAATCTTCATCACTCTTACTGGACAAAGTGTGAGTGAAAGTCCTTTTTCCTCTCGAGAGATGCAGTTACAAACATCCCCACACTTATCTGTTAAACGGTGCACGAGACCCTACATGCACAAAGGAGACCATTCAAATGTTAAGACATTAAGAGATTAAAATGTAAAGTGTCTGTACATGTTTGGCAAAGGATCTGTTCATCAATGACTAGAGTTTCGAAATGTCTTCATACCTTAAAGAGTAGAGTTTCTAAATGTGGGCAGTTCCTTAGAAGAACTGTCATTACTTGCCATCCCCGATCCTTGTCACTCCAAATAGCTAACGATTTGAGGTTGTTGAACACTGGCATCGCTTCAGACCACAGATAAAGCACCTGAAAGCAAAAAAAAAATAATTTCGGAATCACCACATGTTTCAAAACTAGATATTCGCTTGTTCATATGCTCCAGATACTGACCTCAAGAGTATTAGGAAGCAAGCTAAGATGAGGAACATTTCGTATGCCATGAAAGAGTTTCCACACATTGCTATAAGGAAGCGCATCTTCGTCATTATCTGGTTCTCCAAGTAGCTTGAGATGACTTAAGTAGATGTTGATTTGAGCATCAACCAAGCTTCCCATATTAACTAATGGATAGTCCAATGCAACACAACCAGAGTACTCAAAGTGAAGGAGACTTGGTGTATTAAATGATAAAGTGTTTAACCAAAAGCCTAACTCTATTGTTAGAGTCTTGAGGCTTGCACTTGACACTATGACATCCCTAGCTTTCCAAATTACACGAAACAGAACTAATTCCTCAAGGGAAGGCAGAGCATGAAGCAGAGTCTCAAACTCGTTAGGACAAACCTTAACCCAGACAAGAACCAGCGTTTTAAGCATCGGTAAGAAAATTCGACCAGCAGCCAAAGTAACATCAATCCCACAGCCTATGCTCAGCTCAACTAGTGTGCTGCACTCAAAGCATTTTGGAGACAGCTGATACTTATCCAGTTTGCCACCATCAATACTGATCTTTAGATCAAGATCCGAAACACCACGAGATAACGCATTGCTAATCCAACCATCCACACGATCTGAGTCAGCCACAGTAAAACACTCCAGGGAGAATTTCTTTAAGGGAGTGTTACCCTGCAACACCAAAACTCTATCCACAAAGTCCATGAAGCTCTGTTTAATGTCTTTTCTGTGTCGTTTACCCACTTCCGGATGCAGAAACTCATCGTTATCAAAAGTAAGAGAAGGGACAAATGCAAGAAGATTGCGCCACCTCTTGGCGAGAATCGATGTCAAAGCAGCCTCCTTTGTGGTAAGAAAAGACAGAATATGACAAAGAACCTCGTCTGGTAGGTTGCTAACACGATCCATCTTCTCTGCAGGAAAGAAGAAGAGGTATGTTAAGTAGACAAATGCTCAAAGCTCCTTTTTTAGCCGGAAGATAAGTGATACGACGATGATGATGACTAAACAATATCACACTGTGCTCCCGTATCTGTTAAGCACAAAGAAAGGTGTTATCATATATGGGAAACCCCAGTTAACAAGGCAAGTAGAAAAGGATGAACCTTTGAACTAAGAAACCCTAACAAGTTTTACCAAAAACGAAACCCTAACAAGAGAAAGAGTAGTAAGCACAAGAGATGAGTAAAGTTTGGTGTCTACCTCTTTACGAAATGCTTAATCATCCAACAATGGGATATGAATCCAGTGAGAATAGAGCAGATGAGATTTGAAAGTACTTAATAGCTGGTTTCTGTAGCCCTACACTGAGAAAAGACAGCAGAAGAGGGTTTGATAAATTGCTTTATCTATGGTTCGAATTGTAATAACAAAACTTTATTAGGGTGGGTGAAATTGGTAAAATTCACATTTTCATTTGTAAACCTACACGTGTGACAAACTCAAGGTCTGATTCGGTTTAGGAATTGGACCCATTGATTGCTACTATGCATGTTATTAGATTCTCTCTGCTCAATGCTTTCATATAGAGTTTTTGGGAAAGCATTTTCATATTGAAAATTTAAAACTTAATAATATTTATATATAATTATTTTTTGGATAGTATAAACAATATTATATAATTAAATATAAATTTATATTTTAAAAAATAAGAATAAAATTATAATTTTTTTAAAAGAACAATATTTCATATTTAAAATATAATATAATATATATAATTTACATATATCATTCATTATTTTTAATAACAAACATAACATAATATAATTTATATATTATCGATATAAACATATTATTTAGACACTAATAAATAAATTATATATTAACTTTTATGATAATTTATATATGAGTCAATTAGTGCTCTACAAATAAATAATAATAATAATTTATATATAAATTATAATTAATTAACTTGTTTACTTAAGAGTATTAATATATGTTAATATCCAAAAATAATTTTAAAATTTTAAAATAAATTTAACATTTTTAAATATAATTTATATAATGAATAAAATTCATTATTTTCAGTAAAAATATATATTTTTAAAATATAATTTATATAATGAATGAAATTCATTATTTTAAAATAAATTTTATATTTTTTAAATATAATTTATGTAATGAATAAAATTTATTATTTTAACAAAAATATATATTACTAATATATTATATATATTATTGTAAAATAAATATATTATTTTACAAACTATTATGATAATTTCAAAATTGTATACTGTTAATGCTCTGCCAATCACTTTATTAAAAACTTTAATGAAAGCATACTGCTTCTGCAGCATACTGGTACTACGGTTAAAATCAAGTTTTTAGCATATTTGATAAATTGCTTTATCTATGGTTCGAATTGTTATAAGTGTGAGTTACATATTAACAGAACTTTATTAGGGTGGGTGAAATTGGTAAAATTCACATATTCATTTGTAAACCTACACGCGTGTTAAACTCAGACCAATAATAAACTTGGTTGGATTAGTTAAGGATTTATATCTCAAGGGCTGATTTGGTTTAGTTTGGACCCATTGATTGCTACTACTCTGCATGTTATTAGATTCTCAAGACAAATATTCACCACACATTTTTTTTTTGGTCAAAATATTCACCACACATTGTTCATGTTTAGCAAATATCAGGAGTTGACACAATTACTTACTATTCGGCTTGTACTCGCTACTTGATTCGTACTAAGCTCTTAAAGTCGAGTACTCGTTTTGTTCAAGTCGAGTATCAAATCGTTTATTTCAATTACTTGCAAGTACAAAACAAGTACCAAGTACTAAATTGAAAATAACTACTTGATGTTGTTGGCTTATTACTTGTGACTTATTACTTTATTTATTATCCATTTTTTACTGTTGGATAAAAAATCTCTAAATTATAATCAAATTACTTGTTTATAAATTAAATGAATTAAAATTAATATATATATAAATATTTTAGAGTTTTCTTTTAATTTTATTTTTATCATATATCGATTTAAGATATATCAAAAGTAAATAAATATTCTCTTAAAAAATGTTTATATTATAATTATAACTAACTAATTTTTTTAATTCATATATAAAGTTTAAGTAGCTAAAATTAATAAAATATTATTAAATAATTTACAAATAATTATATAATAATTTATATATTAGTTTAGAAGTAACAAGTAGTAACACAGAGTAAATACTTGTAAGTATATCATTTTTTAACAAGTGTTTGAAAGTGCAAGTACTCGTTTTTAATAAACCAGTACAAGTCCAAAATTTTATTACTCGAACAAGCCAAGCAAGTACGCCAAAAATGACAAGTATTTGGTTTGTGCCCACCCCTAGCAAATATAAACCTAGCATTTACTCAGAGCACTATGGAAGGACACTTTAGTGTATAATGCTACCGAAAAGGTCTCAAATAAACTAAAAATATCTCCAATTAGACATTAAATTTGGTGTTGAAATTACACCAAATTTGATATTTTGGTGTAAAATTTTTGACCATCTCTAAGAGACGGTAAATAGGTTATCCGGTCCTATCCCATCTCGGACCATAGCGAGATTTTCTTAATGGATCAGGCTCGCACGGAGTGCGATCTCCGGAATGGATGCCCAAACCCGTCCCACTATATGTACAAGTTTTTGCAGGTCTGTCCACGGGACAAGTGATAATACACATGGAAGAATGCTTCAGACCACTTCAAAACGCTTCTGGCCACTCTGGGACATGATTTAAGTCGTCGATTCAGCTGGACATATTCCATAAGTTATTGATTTTTGCTTATGTTTATTCAAAAAAACAATAGTTGTAATTAATTATTTTTGTCACCCAAAACATATTAACATAGAAAGTAAAGATATTTGAAGAAGATATATTGCGTTACCTTATAATTCATAAGCTTATAACCAATGTTTTAATTTGCTGAATCCAACAATTAAATAAAATAAAACATCAAATCAAAGCATAAAACATAAAATCAAAGCTGTCAATCTAAAACTAAATATAAAGAGAAAACCAAATCAAAAGACCGCCAAAGCTCGAATCATCATCGTCGGAGCTGGAGTCGTCATCGTCGGAGCTCCTAACGTTTTCTAAAATAAAGTTACATGAATCATCTTCTTCTTACTTTCTTTCTCGTTTTTTCAAGTAAAACAAGAAAATGAAGAAAAAAAGTGGGTCCTTGTAAAATCCCGCATGATCCGTTTCGGCCCAATCCCGCAAAGACCCATCCCGCGAGACCCGCCAATTTACGAGCCTAGAAAACATCGTCCTAATACCGTCCCACGACAGTCTTTTACGGGCTAGGTCCACGTTCAGATCCATAATTGTCATCTCTATCTCCAACCATGACACTAAACATTATACCAAAAGTAATATTATATTTTTATTATTTGTAACTGATAAATAATTGTTTATCACACTTACATAGTATAGTTATAAATTTTTTAAAATTTTATCTTAATAAAATTTATATTTTTTTTTGTTTAACAATATTATCTTTTCTGTATATATTTTAGGGTAATTCTCTCAAATAGTTTTTTTAAAGTTTTTGTCACAAAAATAGACCTCAAAAAATAAAATGACCAAAATAGTCTTTTTTATTTTCAAATTTGTAATATTTATTTTTATTTTTAAAAATTTGAAATCCTAAACCCAAAACTCCACTCTTTAACTCTAAACATTAAGTCTATATTAGTTAACTTAAGGATATAAGTGCATGTTTACCCTTTAATAAAAAAACTTATTTTTGTCATTTTTCTTCTTAAGTGATATTTTTGTGAAAATAAAATAAAAATGGCTATTTAAAGGAATTTCTCTATATTTTATATATAATACAATATTATATTAAAATTTACAAATTATTATTTATAAAAGAACATAACAGAGTAATATATTTATTTAAAAAAAATTATTAGATAGTAATACAAATTTAATTATATTATAAAATAAAATAAAAAACTGAAAAGGTTATTGTACTGTTTGGTAAATTTGGTAGTATTACGTATTTAATTATTTGTTACTAAATCTAACTTAACAATAATTTAATATTATGAATTGTTCATTACTGATTAAATTTAAATAGAGATTATAATCAATACTTTAAAATAAAAATATATTACAATATAAAATTAAATATAAATTTTTTGATATTTATTTCTAATTAAAAATATATAAACAAAATGATAATAATCAATCTTGATTTTTAAATATAAAATATTGTTAATTATATTAAAATAGTTAAATATACAAATAATATAATATCTTTATATTGAGTTACAAATTTGAATTAGTTAATAATACTAATTTAACTATATTGTTAAATGAAACATAATAAAATAGACATATTAAATATTTGATAGGATGAATAGTATTATACCAAATTTAGTGTAATGCTATTCACTCTACACCAACTTTGATGGGATAGTGTAATTTTGGTGTTCCATTAAAAATGAAATCACATCAAATTTGGTGTTTGGATGTCCTATTGGAATTGGCCTTAGGCATTCAAATCTTAAGATCAGGTTTGGATCGAATTATGTTAAATCCAAATATTTTGGATCGTGTAAATTTGGATTTAATAGGTATTTTTAGTTTTTCTGATTCTGTTCCAGAACAGTTCATGTAGGATCTAGGTCGATTTGGATGCTAATTGGTAAAACATATTAAAAGCTTATAATGTCTGAGTTCATTTTATATTTATGTCGGTTTGGATATTTAAGATCCAAAAATATCCAAGTATTCGAACTAGACCTAAAGATCCAGAAAATATCAGAAACCCCAAAAAAATAAACCCAAAAATATTTAAAAAGAATCCAATTTTTTACTAGAAATTTGGCTCGAAATATACTTTAAATATCCAAATTATATTTTTGAAAATTTAAAGTTTTATCCAAAATGAAAACTATAATTGAATATCCGCACCCAAACTTTAAAAAATATTTGTAACACCAAAAACTATCTGAAATTCTCAAATATATACCTAACTAGATTTTGACCCGCGTTGAAAAGCGGAAAAATTTTTTATGATTAAAAATTTATATAAATGGGTTTTTGTATTATCAGTTCACCAAAATTTGTGGTGATGATTGTTTAGTTTTTAGTTTCAATTTTTATTTTTTGATTTTGTTTTAGATTTTGATTTTTTGGGTTTTTGTTTTTAAGTTTCCATTTTTTATTTTCAGTTTTTGGTTTGGGTTTTTAATTTTTAGATCAGCTGAGTTAGTTTGAACTGATATTACCAACAAACAAATCTCAAATAATCGAACATCTAATTTAAAACTTAAAAGATGACAAAAGCTTTTTTAAAAAATTGCAATAGTTTATTTTGTAAATAAACAAAAGCAAAAAATATAACCTGCGTTTTCAACTTTTGGTTTTGGATTTTAGTTTTTAGATTTAGTTTTTGGTTTTGCTTTACATATTTTTTTAAATCAGTAAAATATTTAAGAAAAATAAAACAATATATTATTTAAAAGTTACCATTGAAATTTATCAAAAAAGGATATAAAATAAAAAAAATACATTATCATGTTTATAAGTAGATGATTTAAATAAATGATTAACAATAGACAATTTTGTTTTGTTAAAAATCTTAAATACCTTTTGGGCCTGAAAATAATTGATTTTTTTATCCATTAAGGTGGAAAGTTTATTTAATGTTTTTTGAAGTTTTTCATTAATATTAAGCCCAAAAACCAAATCATATAATTTATTCTAAAAACAAAAGTAAGCCCAAGACTATATCTCATAAATAACCACCGGTTTAATTTAAATAATACGGTTCAGTTAACTATATGATTTGTAATATTTGTAACACTCTAGAAAGGTCCAAATTTAAATGACAACTTGTATCAATGGATAAAAAGAATGACTCTCTTTTAATAGAATAGACTAGATTTTGACCCGCACTTGAAAAGCGCGGAAACTTTTTATGATTAAAATTTTATATAATTGGGTTTTGTCTTAATTTAAAGAATATTTTGATATAAAATCAGTTCACCAAAATTTGTGGTGATGATTGTTTTTCATTAGTTTTTAGTTTCACATTTTATTTTTAGATTTTGTTTTTTGGTTTTTAGTTTTTAAGTTTCTACTTTTCATTTTTAGTTTTTGGTTTGGGTTTTTAATTTTTAAACCTGCTGAGTTAGTTTGAACTGATATTACCAACAAACAAATCTCAAATAATCGAACATCTAATTTAAAACTGAAAAGATGAAAACAAATTTTAAAAAAAAATTGAAATAGTTTATTTTGTAAATAAACAAAGCAAAAAAAATATAATATGTGTTTTCAGCTTTTGATTTTGGATTTTAGTTTTTAGATTTGGTTTTCGGTTTTGCTTTACATTTTTTTATTCAGTAAATTATTTAAGAAAAAAAAATTATTTAAAAGTTACAATTGAAATTTATCAAAACAAAGTGATTGTTATTTAAAAAAAAAATTAACATGTTTTAAAGTACATGATTTTAATAAATGATTAATAATAGATAATTTTGTTTTGTTAAAAATATTAAATACCTTTTGGGTCTGAAAATAATAATTGATTTTTGATCTTTTAAGGTGAAAAGTTTATTCAATGTTTTTTGGAGTTTTTTCTTAATACTAAGCCTAAAAACTAAACTATATAATTTGTTCAAAAAATAAAACACTACAAAAAAAAGGCTAGTTTAAATCATTTATTTTATATATTTGTATTAGTTATAAATGATGTGAAAATATTTTACATCATTTAAGTAAATGACTTAGTTTTTGATGATGCGAATAATTTGTATCATTTTGTTCTAAATTGATGTAATAAATAGTAAATATTTTCATCAATTATTTGAAGTGATGTTAGTATGTGTCAATTGCTAAAAATGACGTTACTAATTACATCATTTGTTCTAAATGATGTATGTATTAGTGTCAATTTAATAAATTGATTGTAATATTTAAATCATTTACTATACCTGATGTAAAATTAATATCACTTGTTGGAAATGATGTTAACAGTGGTATCATTTACAAAAAGTGATTTAATTATTGTATTATTTACAATTACAGATAAAAATATCAGTATCATTTGTATAATTGATGTCACGTTTATATCAGTTTTTATTGGTGATCCTAATATGTATTATTTTTATTCACATTTTAAAAATAAGAATTTCATTATATTAAACAGATAAATATCAGTAAACGTTTTATTATATTTACAAATGTTAAAATAAATAAAAAATTAAAAAAAAAACATTACTAGCATGGTTTCCAATGTTTGAATATCCATTAGAACCATCACAATCAAAATTGTTGCAAAGTTACGTAGTCGTCAGCCACCATTGTAACTCATCTATGATTTTCTGAAAACTCTTGAACGTTAAATATCTTGTTCATCTCCTCCTTGAACCACTATATATATAACAAGGTCTTTACAATGTGAATCTTCTTTCTTTTTGTGCCATCATTCATATTCTGCAAATAACAAAGACAAATTAATTACTTTAAAATCGTGCTCCATTCAAATAAACGAAACACACCAAGATTTGAGAATAAGTTGTTACCATCAATACCTTTTATGATCACTTGTTAACTGAAATGAATAAAATCAGACTTAGTGTTTGTTTATCATAACCTAATAGAAACACAATTATGAAATCTAAATTTAAAGAAAAGCTGAGAACTTACCTGTTTAATTGGCAAGAAAGATATAAGGTTCACGGGTGGATGCCATGAACCCTCTTGATCAAGATGAAAAAAATTTAAGATCCAGAAAGTAAAAGAAGAAAAATGTAGGTCATCTTAAAAAAAGGAGAGTTAGTTTTTGTTTTGGTTTTAATAATGAAGGAAGTGGAAGAACTCATAAATGAAGATTACAATAAAGAAAACGATTTTTTGTTGAAGTAAACAGTTAAAGAATAAAAAATAATTAAATTAATGAAAAACAAATTAAAGCCAAAGAATATATGGTAACTGCTTCACGTAATCTTTGGATTGTGAAGTTTAAATTATTTGTTAACTGATTTATTTTAGTGGGTTGTTTTATTTAGTTTTGTGATGGTTACATCGGTTTTTATAACTGAAGTTAATCAACATAATTATTTTTTATATAAATAAATATTATTAGCATCAGTTTTATTTTGCATCATTTTACTAAGTGATGCTAACAGCAAAATGAATACATCATTTATATAATTGATATATATTTATATCATTTTTTGTTAAAGTGATACAATTTATAACAAAAACATGTCATTTTATTGAATTGATGCCAAACAATATAATAACACATCATTTCATATAAATGATGATAAATTATATATATATTTGTTTCATTTGCAAATAAATGATTTTAAATAGAATCACTTAATTTTGTGATGTAAATTAAGTGATACAATTCACCTCTTTTTTTGTAGTGAAAGTAAGTCCAAGACTATATTGCATAAATAACCACTGGTTCAATTTAAGTATAATTATTAGATTTTCATATTCCATATTTTGATGATTTATATTCTTTTAGAACATTCCATATTTGTAGGAGAAAATATGTGTTTTCGGTATACACATAGATACTTGCCATATTTTGAAGGTAGTTTACATTAAGATCGTCTCTTTACATTAATTGTGTTGGTTTAATTTAAATAATACGGTTCAATCAATTATATGACTTATATTATTTGTAATATTCTAGAAAAGGTCCAAATTTAAATGACAACTTGTATCGGTAGATAAAAAGAATGACTCGATTTTAATAGAGTAGATATATACACTAATCTTTTTTAGAATTTTGGGTATTCGATCGGGTCTCGGATAGAATCTCGACCCATTAAGAGATTCAAATAAAAATTTTAGATCATTCAGTGTTTTCTATCATCGGTTTACTTTTTTTCTTTATTTCACAATCTCCATCCATTTTGTATTTGTGTTGGGAGGAGTTGGTAATCATCAGGATAGGTGTCAACAGGAAGATCATGGTCAGATCTTAAGTAGTATAGAATAGATGATTCATTGTTTACGTTCTTAAGACAAAAGTGTTCTTTATGTGAATTATACATGATGATAGCTAAACTTTCGAGCACAGAGAAAGCACCTGAAAGCAAAACAAAACAATTTGGAATCACATGTTTCAAAACTACATCTTTGCTGGTTCACATGCTACAGGAACTGAATTAGAAACCTGACCTCAAGAGTATCAGGAAACAAGCTAAGATGAGTAACATTTCGTATGCCATGAAAGAGTTTCCACAAATTGTTATAACGAAGCGCAACTTCTTCATTATCTGGTTCTTTAAGTTGCTTGAAATGGAGTTGAGTTAAGAAGAAGTCGATTTGAGCATCAACCAAGTTTCCCATATTAACTACTGGATAATCCGATGCAGCAAAACCAGAGTAGTTAAAGTGAAGGAGACTTGGTGTATCAAACGATAAAGTCTTTAAATCATAGGCTAACTCCATTGTTAGGGTCTTGAGGCTTGCACTTGACACTGTAACATCATCCATATCTTTCCACATCAAATTAACAAGAAACAAATTCTCAAGGGAAGGCAGAGCCTGAAGCAGGGTCTGAAACTCATTAGGACAAACCATAACCCAGTCAAGAACCAGCGTTTTAAGCATCGGTAAGAAAATGCGGCCAGCAACAAAACCAACATCAATCATACCGCCTATTTTTAGCTTAACTAGTGTGCTGCACTCAAAGCATTTTGGAGACAGATGATAGTAATCATCATCTTCATCAAAGATTGCTAGATCAAGATCCGAAACACTACCACGAGCTAACACACTGCTTATCCAACCATCCACACGATCTGAGTCAGCCACAGTCAAACACTTGAGGGAGAATTTCTTTAGTGGAGAGTTACCCTGCAGCGCCAAAACTCTATCCACAAAGTCCATGAAGCTCTGTTTAATGTCTTTTCTGATTCGTTTTCCCACATGCAAGAACTCAGAGTCATCAATAGTAAGACAAGGGACAAATGGGAGAAGGTTGCGCCACCTCTTGGCGAGAATAGATGTCAAAGCAGCCTCCTTTGTGGTAAGAAAAGACAGTATATGAACCTCGTCTGGTAGATTGCTAACGTGGTCCTCCATCTTCTCTGAAAGAAATAAAGAAGAAGTATGTTAATAAGTAGACAAAAGCTCAAAGCTCCATTTTTAGTCGGAACAAACAGTACTAGTGTAAAAGATATACAAACAGCCAGAAAGGTTCAATCATATAATACTCTCAAGTAAAAACATGAAATGTTAATAAAGGAACACGCAATTAACAATGTAAGTAGAAATCTAACCACAGCAGGAAACGTTGAAGGAAGAAACTATAATCTGTAGTAGCACAAGAGACCTACCTCTTTATAAAAGAGAGCAGATGAGATTTGAAAATGCTTAGGTGCTGTGCATGACGATGTATTGAGTGCTGTTTTCGGAAACCGCTTTAATTGAGTTTGCGTTTTACCAAGAAAGAATAAGAAAAGTCTCTTTGCTGTTTTCCAAGCAGAGTAATAACACTTAAAACAGCTTTTTTTTTGTATGGCCAACGACCCATAAAACCATGCGTTATTTACAACTCCGCATCAAATGATAATTTAATGCTTTTTTTAGTTATACCATTTAAACAATACTAGGGGTATAGCTACGCGCTTGCAAAGACTGAAGCTGGCGCTGGTAACTTTTTACTGACTCCATCAGACTTCAAAAGGTAGTGTATCGTTTCCGGTATTTCTTTTGTGCGTAATGGTGGTCTCTGGGATTTATGTTTTATTTACAAAAGGTTGATGTGAAGGATAAACTGTTGGTATTTACTAAAATACTGTAACGGTTTAAAATTAAGCTTATGATGAATAATTGTCGTTGTTTAAGAGTTAAAAACTAAAATAATGAGCGATTGAAAAATAAGTGGAAGTTGATAAGCAATATTTTAAATATGGCATAGGTAATAATGTTACTTGAAACAAAAATCCTAGTCTTTAGTAGGCCTTAATCACCGTTATATATAACTGACATAATCTTCTATGGAAATTGTATAGCAATTTGTTAGTGTTAGATTTTGCTAATCATGTTATCACAGTCTAAACCTGGATAAAAAAATCTGGAACCAAAAAACTAAACCAAAACCGAACCGAAATACTTGAAACAGGAATTGGGTCGAAATCTTCAAATATTTGAATTGTTCCTATATTTCTATATTCGAAAGAAGCGATCCAAATCGGAACAAACCGATAACTGTACGGATATCCGGACATATTTATCCAAATTATCTTATTTATTCAGAATTTTTATCTGAACTATTCAAAAGTATCCAGATAACTATAACCATAAATTTTCAAAATAATCCAACATATTAGAGAATTTTATCCGAAATATCGTATTTATTTCTATTTTTATCTGAACTATTCTCGGTGTTTTTATTTTCAGTAATTTTTATTGTATGGTATTTTAGTTTATTGAAGATATATCCTTTCTGTCATTTCAACTAATTTTAATTATTTTGAAAATTTATCCTGATATAAAGAAACTATTTGTATTCCTTTTAAATCTATCTTAAGTTATTTAAAACTATATTTTGAAGGAAAAATATATTTAATATCCATATATTTTCTTTTAAATGTAAAATTTCAAATAAAATTATAGAAGTATTCATGATGTTATAGTTAACCAAAACGAGTAAAACATGAAGAAGAAAACAATGTCATAAATTTCATTAAAAAAATACAGATAAAAGATAAAGACGATTTTATGTGACAGAGTAAAATATGATCCACGGTGCATCCAAATAGAAAATTAGGACAAAAAGGAAAAAAAATCTACTGGGTCTTTTTTTTTGTTTCTTGGGTTGTCTTTACGTATCGTGACGAAAAAAATGGGAAACAAAGAAAATATTATCAACCATCTAAAGTCAAACCCATCATAGATTATTTAATATTCAACTAGACCTTGACCCGCCCGACCGGACGGGTATTTATTTTATGTTTTTGTTTATATTAAATGATATATTTATAATATTTAAACATAAAGTTTATTGAAAATTAATCTTTACAGTTATAATAATTCAAATTAAAAATTTAATAAAATATTCTGATATTAATTTTATCTTAATTACAATAATATAGAGGTGGGTCATAATTTTTTCCAATTCCAAAATCTTATCATCCCTTAAAGAAAAAAATAAAATAAAATTATAACTACTTAAATATATAAACATAAGTAGAACTATAAATTCTATAATATCTTAAAGAAAAATAACATATTATCTCTTACTAATAAATATCAAAATATTTAATATGTTAATACCAAATATATTAGGATATTTATTTTGGTTAATATTTGACTAAGGAAACCTATTATTTAAACTATGAAAATATATTAAATACTTAAATCTATTATTTAAATTAGGAAAAGACAAACATGCTTAAATATAGGTTCAATAAATATCTCAATGGCATTCTATTGTAAATAACTAATAAAATTAAGGGTTTTTTTTTATTGGTACTTCTCTTTTAATAATATAGAAGCAAAGGTAAAATATATAAAGGTTGCATTTACAAACGAGAACGATAAAGGAAAAAGAACGGAAGATTTTAATGGGAAACAAATCTATTAGCAGTTCTTTAAAATCATAGAGAAAGCAGTTGATAGCGGCTGATTCAGAAGTTACTCATCCTCTTACAGGGAAAGCACACATCGAAGATGACATACAAATAAATCCTTTATTGCCTCTTGTTCAGACGTAAATATTCAGTTTTTAGGAAGAGATCATGATAATGATGATAATCAGCCTGGCCCAAAGCATGTGCTGGAAGTGCATTTGCACAGGGTCCGTTACATTTAAAAAAAAAAATTAAGTCCGGATGAGAGCCCATTTTGATTTAATTTTTTTTTTTGTAAAAGAAAAAAGATCTCCAATTTTCTTACTTTTTGTAGTAAAGGGTTCAAAATAATTTAGTTCCGAACCCAACTTACTCTTCAGACGGGTCTGATGATAATGATGGTGAGTGGCTCAAAGTACTGTAAAATGATGGTTATGATATTTTTTATCTTGGTTATAAAGGCATATACATCGTGTCTCAAACATATCACTTACTATCTCTGAAGGAAGTCCTTTTCTAAGATGTATTATCCTACCATCAAAACAACATCAAATTATCAAGTTAAAAACGCTCAAAAATCTGCAAAATAACTGCATTGTTTTGTGAAAATGGTTGAGTTGCATGTTTCAGTGGAAGTTTATATCTAAACTAAAGATGGATATAGGGATAATTGTCATGTGCAAACTTGTGGCTTGATGAGATATTGATTCCTATCCAACTATCTGAAAACGGGGCATGATTCACAATGTTGCACAAAAGATCAACAAGAATGAGCTGAAGCTTTACCCTGTCACCATAGAGAGGTAGAGTCTTGATCTCCTGGGAGACTTCAACCCTGAGTTGTGACATACTCTCTCAACATAATCATCACTTGGCTAATAATTGTGTCTAAGACGCACTCACGTTGAAACTCTTTCCGTCTCCAGAACTTGCTGACAAAACCCAATACATTTTTTCAAATTCAAAATATAAAACAACAACAGTAGATCAAGAAGATCCAGTATGTTATGTTTTTACGTTTCTAAATACTCTTCAAGTCAGTGTCTTCGATTATTGTTTGTAAACTCCTAACCAAACACAGTGAATTTAGAGTTTGAAGAAATATGAATTCCTAAAAACTGTTTACAAATTCGATTTAAGAGAGAAGTAACATACGTTTTGCTTCCTCCTGTGTACAGGCTGAAGTTTCCTTCTTTGCTCGTTTTGAATTTATCTCCTTTAATGTCTTCACAGCTTTGATTTCGATTTTCCGCCTGCTAATCTAGATGAGCAGGCGGCGAAGATTCATCATCTTCTTTTCTGCGATTGGATCTTCCAAAGGCTTACATTTTTTTTGTCATCAGATATTTCAAAGTGTGAATACGGATTCCTTCGCGATGGTTCTGACGTAAATGCAAACGGAAAGCTACGGGATTCGAACCCATACACTTAGGTACAAATTTTAATTTGGTGGCTTAGACCACTCGGACAAGTCTTCATTCATTGTTAACAGTTAGCGTGGCAAAGTGTTATACAATTTTTTTTAAAAAGCGCAGACCCTACTAAATGCTGACATGACGAAGAATCTAGAAACTGTACTATTACAATATGGATTTTACATCTTTTTAAACATTCAACTATTTAAATTAAATAAATATTAACATTTTCAAGTTTATTAAAAATAAAGAAAATATGATTACGTTTATCACTAAACCAACAAAATTACTTTATGACCAGCAAAATCACGCTAACTCTGGTTTCTGTAGCCCTGGAGGGTTTGGTAATGAAGACAGCCAAAGATAGTGTAGGTAGTCTTTTTTTTGTCAGCCAATAAATACCACCGGTCTGGTAAACCAATACAGGAGCGCATAGCTTGCCATCCTTGATCCTTGTCAGTTGTCACTCTTAATAAGATCATGAAAGATATATTAAAACATGTAATTATCGTTGGAATATCAGTATCCAAATATTAATTATTCAGAATATAATGAAAAAACATTAGCTAAATCGTAACAGCTAATTATTGAAACTAATAAATAAATTTAAAATCATGGATAATACGATAAATAAACTAATTGACTTCTTAAATAAATATATATATTAAAACTAATGAATAAATCTATAAACATTGAGAACATTGAGAATAGGTAGATACCACTGGTTTGATTTGGTAAACCAATAAAAGTCACCGGCTAAAATGTACAGCTTATCTTTAAATCTTTACTGATTTAAGTAGATGACTTTACTTCTATAAACATGCTTCATGAGAGTTATTATAGATGTGACCAAATTTCATTTTGTAATAATTTACTTCAATCCAATCTATTTTGAATTTCAAATGAAATAATGACTTATATCCATTACTCTATTTTGGAGTTGATTTTTTTTTTTTATGAAATGATCGTTTAAATGTTTTATTTCATACGGAAATAGTATTTTAAAAGATATAATAACATGAAAAGAAATATAATATTCCATCTAAAATCATTTAATAATTTTACATAAAAGATACATAAACTAATAAAAATAAACAAACTAAACACAAATAATATAAAATAATATAACATAAAATAAGTGATTTAGTAATCCAATAAATCATTACAAAAACTGTTAAGATCAGTGAAATATAACTCAAACGAAGTAGATTGAGAATGAGCTTGTTGATCTTCTGGTTCAATATGTAATATGGAATTCAAATTACAAAACAATTTTTGTTTCTCTTTTTATTTTTAGTGCATAATTTTGTTTTTAAGTCTCTAAATGTTGTGTTCTTTCTGCATTTGTCCTTTTAACTGTTCCAAGAGTTTCTATAAACTTTCCAAGTTATTAATTATATGTGCTCAAATAAAACATGTTTTTATGGAAGTTTTGTTATTATAAAATAGTTGGGTTCATATGTAAATATTATAAGCAAAAAGTATTATTAGCTAAATAAAGTAGAATCATTTTAAAATATGTATTTTTGAAATAAAAATATAGTATGCATTGAAGTTAAACATAATTCCATTTTGGAGTTGCACCATTTTAGAGTAAATAAGAACATCTCCATTGTAAAATTCTATTTTTTCTTATAAAATAGAGTAAAAAGGAATATGAAGTATAAAAAGGTTGAATCCTACTCATAAAAATAGTATTTAGAAGTAAAATTACTCTAACTCATCTCTATTTTTACCTCTAAATAGAGATTGCTATTTTCTCCTCTATTTATAGAAGAAGAAATATAAGTCCTTTATATTTTACTCTATTTTTTAAGATCTCTATTTTAAAGAAATATGTTGTAGCAAAACTCATCTCTATTATAAAAATTTCCTATTTTAGAGGTAAAAATAAGGAAACACATAGGAGATGGTATTAGAGAAGTTCTGGGGTTTTCTTGTCCTCAACTGGTTTTGGTTTAGACCGGTCTTGGACCAATTAGAGATGTTCTTAGGCTTTCTTGTCCTCAAATGGTTTTGGTTTAGACAGGTTTTTGGCCAATAAGAAAAGTGCTCGTTTGATCAGTTCACAAATTTCCATGTACCAGGAAGAAAACTCATGATTTGATTAAATTAACAAATCAACTAATAAATTAAGTTACTCATTTGAATTCAAATCAGAAAATAAAAATGAGAGCAACCTTAGTGAGAAGTCTCTTTTTTTTTATATATATATAGTAAGGGTATCTCAAAAACATAAGAACACCCTTGCAGAGTATCTGATTTGTAATCAAATGATTTGTGAGAGAAAGTTCTTTTTGTGAGAACTCTTAGTTGGAGTTGGGGAAATGTGACAAACATAAATGATAGATAAATAAAAAAAATGCTTTTATTCTTTCTTAATATATGCCTCCAATCCCAATAGGAGAACATAGAAACCCCTCCGGAGGGTTTATCTGTTCTGTCTGAAAAAGAAAAAGAAAAAAAAAAAAGAGAAAGAACTGGAAAAGGATTTGGTCTTTTGTTTTGGTCTACTGGATGATAAAGAACAAAAAGAAAATGATGATGAGATGCAAAACTGGAGATGGCAGAGATTGGTATCTCTGAGACATGAATGAGTAAATGAGAGTCGACCAGACTCACCTAGATAAGCCTCTCTACTTTTTCTTTAAGATAAATAGGCTTACACGCAGCCAAAATGGATATAGAATGAGAGCTGCATTGATTGGCTTTTTTTCAAGGACTGAGCCCAAGAAGAAATCAAGAAGCAACTGTTGTGGAAGATTTCTTATCAAGTTGCTCCTTTAGAATCTCTGCTCTTCTCTGCTCCGTGTGCTGAGCGATATTGTTAGCGAGTCCTTGGTAGTGCGGGTCTAGTGTCTGCGTCAGGCTTTGAAACCTGATCGATTCCGATGCTTGCATTGCTATAACAAATTATAAAAGGAAATCAGAAGATAATACCAGGTATTATAATTATCAATATATACATGACAAATCTCTTGTACCTGTGACTGCATCCATGAAGAGTATGAACGGATCCACTTCATCAATTGTTGTGTCTAATTCCTCGTCGTCGCTTCATCGTCCGAGAAGTCATCATCGTCGCTGTAAGAGATGAAGTCCTTTGCCTAAAGATAATGCAGCAAAGGAAGCAACATCAGCAGTGAGCTACTATACTTACAAGCACATTGATATTTTTTTCAAGAAAAATCACTTGAAGAGGCTTTAGTTTTACGGGGTTAAGAAGATAAACCTATGTTGCTAATTTGTGGAGTGTACTTCCATCAGTTTCATCAGGATTCTCTTCATCTCCCTCATCATCTTCATCATCCATCTGAAAATCATCCATGATGTCGTCATCTTCATCTTCTTCCTCTTCTGCCTTTGCAGTTTCTGTTACAGAGAAATTATCAATGAAGCTTTGTTATTAGGAAAATTAGGGACGGTGAAAAACGCACTACTGACCAGCAAGCTGATCCTTGTATGCAACTAATAGCTCGAGAAGAGCCCTGAATACAGGTGGCAAGACTTCCCCAGGCAATTGACCAGCAGGAAGACAGAGAAGTGATGTCAAACCCAAGATGCAAACTTTCTTACCATGTTCTCTGCATATGAATCAAGGAAGATTGTTTATCTTGAAAGAAATGCGAGGAGAAGATAGAGAGATAAGATATTAAGCAGATTAGATTCACCCACCGCTTGAAGTTAGCAAGCACACCACTCTTCTTCTTTCTTGCAGCATGCGCAGCCATATAGTCTGTTGCGAAACCGAAGCGTTGCAGTATGCCAAGTGCCAAAGAGGCATTGTAGTAAAAGGAATTTGCAATCTGCCCAAAAGGTACATTCAGCGGTTATTGACAATCAAAAAAATAATACAATATAGCTTAACTCTGTGAGAGGTATCTAAGCATAGGCAGCAAAACTCTATGAAGTACAATTTAACTGAGGCTGTTTTTCGTACCACTTCAATCAGAAGACATTTGAAGGATAATTTCTCAGCACCTCGTAGCCGATCTAATGCGATTCTCAGGTAAGGCTCCACCCATTGATCCACTTGGCCCTTACAAGTCTGAAGCACAATCCCTTTTAGCTTCGGAGCCGGCACAAGGTCACTCTCATCAATATTTTTGTTCGCCATAAACTGTCATGAGAAAGAATTAGCAAATTAATCAATGATTATATGTTTATGTCCATCAATTTATTTATGTGTAAATGTATAGTGAGCTTACCAAAGAGACCACACTCCAAAGACTTTGCTGGTAATCTGGTTCCTTGCAAGTGAGATAACGCTCAGTCCCTCTGGTTATGTAATTGTGCAGAGGTACCAATATATCTAATGAAATTCAGAAGAACGATCAAACAAAAAGGCCAAAAATAAGAGCAATGAATGGAACTTCACAAAGAAGAAACGGCAGAGAAAAAACACAGCAAACTTCATACTTGGGAAGAAGTCAATGGCCCAATCCTTGAGTGCTTCCATCATTAAAGGCCATAAACTCCACATTTCCAATGATATCGTAGGTGAAAAGGTAGTAATATATGAGACGATCTCAAGAACCTCTTCAAATACATCTGGCCATTAGACAAATATGGATGAATCACCATGTTTAGATCAAGAGCTACAAATTACATAAACCCCAACGCATCCAATATACGCATTCAAAGGAACCCATGAAATAAGTAACTATTATATATGGGGTCTCTAAAACATTATGAATACCTTGACCATCGGTTGTCAGCCTTTTACGCATTATTGGCAGCAACTGTGGTTCAATCTGACCATAGAGATGAGGGAGACTACTGATAGATTCAAGAATTGTACTGATGGCACAGAGACATCCCACTGCAGCCAATGCACCAGAATCATCGGTTTCATCATCACCGTTGTCACTGTCGATACACCTCCAGAATGCACTGGCCTGAAATTTATTCACCGGAATAGTGTTAATAGTGCTAATAGAAAAATAATACTCAAAATGGGGACACAACAAAAAATGTTATCTTACTAAGTTCTGGCACAAACCCAGAGCATACGGAGATATCTCCTCTCCAAAATTATACACGATAGTTTCTAGCGTAAAAGCAAGATCTTCGTTTTCAACTTCATTCATTAGCTTGAAAAACTCTGCACAGCACAAGTCCATACCGATTATTTCAGTTGTTTAATATAATGTAACGTTTTAGCTTCTAAATGAATTGAAATGGGAGCATGTATACTATAAGTAAAATCATTGGAAAAGTGTACCGTCAAGAAGTTGAGGCAGAAGTGGGTGAATTTCATCTAAATCTGCAGGACATATAATTTTTGATCAGTTAATCAAAAGGTCCGAGGATGGTGAAGGGCTGTGAAATATTAAGAAGAGTGTCAATACTTACTTTTGCAGGCTTCAATGAATGAACGCAAAGCAAAAACTGAGTCCACCCATACAGGAAGTTCTGGATCACGCATTCCAGAGATAACACAATGCAGTGCCTTGGAAAAGTTGGTTTGGTCTGAGAAACTAATGTTGGCGTACTGCCCTGTAACCCATGCAGCCTACACAAAAGATGGAATATGTTGAGAAGTAAGCTTGAGGAGTTACGGCATCCATGTGATGCAAGCACTATGGGTGTGTTGCAACATCATTTAAAAACACAGGTTGATTTGTCACAGCAAACAAGATAAGCGTGAACAGAAACTTCAGGCACAAAATCATCTAAGAAGGCAGAGAATATACCCTAATAGTCATCTACCAAGAAAATTCATAGGATAGTAATGAACAAAGACTTCAGTCATGATGTACTATAGAGAAATTCAAGCACTTGAAGACAGAGACAATTCAAATATCAGACAACTAATTGATCAGGAATGGTATATGTTAGCAAGCAAATGCATAGAGAGGTTGATAAAAAGAGGTATAATTTGCATAACAGAAACGAATGAGAAGGGGACCTAAACAACTAAAAGTAGTCACTTAAACCTTGGCTCTAAGATGACCAGCTGGGCTGCTGAATTCAGGAAAAACATGCCGCACTAAAATACTCTCCAGCTCAGATTTGTAGAGTTCAGTTTGCCTCAGTTTATCACAAAGTGTCCCAACAGCAAGCAGAGCACCATCCTTTTGGCGATAGGGCTTTTAATCTAGAGGTGCTTCATCGTATCTAAAGTAACAAAGTAATTATATCACGTCGCAATTATATAATTAAACCCTTCGCAAAACTTGTTGATAAAATTGAAGGTACCTCGTAAAAGTGCCCACGATGAACTGTATAAATTTTGGGAAGTTGTCTTTTCCACGCTTTCTAACTAACTCAGTCACAAAGTCCATTTATGCAGTCCTGGGACTGTACAGATCTTCAATTATATCTGTAGAGCAAGTAAGGATAATTATAGAAAAATGAATGAATAGAATTATCCAAACAAGACGACATGAACATACCATAACCCTTCCTCACATACTCATGCGGGTCTTCTTCCCAAAGAATTTGATCATTATCATTGAAGCACATTAGAGGGAATATTACTTCAAATAGTAGAACATCAAGGTGGGGCTGCAGTAAGTTGTACATGTTGTTCTTCGGGATATTGCAGAGACACAACAAGTCATTATGAAATCTTACCTCACACATGACAAAGGAATCCAGATAAATAATTTATCAGTTTTCAAGGAGACAATAGAAACTGCAAGTCTGCAACTAGAAATTCTACCCACAATTACGAATGACAAAATTCTTAGGTAACATTTCTTCGTATTTCTAAATATGCCTATGATAACGGTTGTGAGAAAAAGGTATGAAATACCAAGACCAAAGATGCCTCAAACAAGAAAACAATTTTATCCACTAAAAACTCTTCAATAAAGACAAAATATCCTTTCCTAGGGACTTCATGTGCAATCAACTAATTCAATAGATCCAGAGTACCCATATCTAAGTAGATTTCTAAAGATGATCACAAGTATGTATGACATAGAGAAAATCCGACATGTTGCTTAAATATTGAAGAATTAGGTTGATGACTCTGTCAGGAAGATATTCACCAATACGAATTGCATTCAACAATTGCAAGTGGCACTCCAATATCTTAGCTGCGTAGTTCATCTGAAACATTTGGGCGAAGGCTTTGTTTTCTAGATTCTGAAGTTTCAGATCTCCAAACCTATTACAGGTTTTTAAAACAGTTTATTTGAAGGAAAATGAAAAAGTGGTTGTAAGTTAGTAGATAGGTTTTCACGATCCTGCATACCGAGTGTACAGCCTGTTTAAAATGTGAGCAACCCACTTCTTGGTCTTCCCCATGATTTTCTGAGCTCGGAGTCTTCAGGCTGGCCTTCTAAGGGAACAGGACGTTCCAAAATGTTTAGGAACAGAACCATCCAACCATTAAAAAATGTTGGATCAAACAAGGGTCTTGGAAGCTTTAGCTGCATAAAACAAGGATAAAAAGATATATTAAAAAAACTTCAACACATATCACCTACTGTCCATAACTCAACAAAAGAATTTTGTATTCCATTAATGTGTAAATTTGAAGCCAGGAAGCAGTGAAGAACAATTCAGACTTAGTACCACAAGAAGTAGAACTTACATAAATACATGACCAGAATATCTTGCATATAAGCTTGATGTGGTCTGCCACTTCAAGAGAAGGATTTTCGATATGGATAAGCTTATTAAATATATTCAAAAGATGTGGAAATGTCTCCTCGATTACTCGGTAAATGAGTGCTCTGTCTTCATCTGATTTAAACCTATAAACAGAAAGTGCGAAAAGGAGAGGTAAAAATTAAGAAAGAAACTATTTTTATCTAGCAACCTATAAACAGAAAGTGATTTTGACTATGAATGCTGATACTCTAAATTCTTCGTGGTAGACAATAGAAACCCCACAAAAATAAGTCACCCTAACGAACATAAACGTGGATTTCTGTTCTACTAGTCAATCTACTACAGATAATGACGTCATGCTTTCTAAATTCAAGAACGGGAATTTGAAAACATAAGCAAGAGACGGCTAAACATTTGAGCAGACTAGATACAATCTACAAATCACTCGTGCAAAGACGCCATGTTGACACCAGAGCAGGTAAAAAGCACCAATTAGTAAAAATCTCAGATAAGGTGATAAAAAAGGTATAATATTGGTTTAAGATAGCGCATGGCGAGGTGAGGCGATGAGTGTCTCGCCAAGCACTATTTAAAACGAATAATTTCTAAGCACATGGTAATTTCGGGACAGCCATATTTCACAACATAAGTAAAATGTAATAAAGCAAACTAACTCGTATTTTGAAGATATAATCCGCAAGACAAACAAGGCTCCATAAACTTGCTGATCTTGCAAGTTGTGCTTGACCCAGTCCAGGAGATGAGGCCATTGCTCAGGGTAGTCAGCGTAAATGATTGTCTTCAAGCACTCCCCCATTTGAACTCTACATTTTACACACCAATAACAAGCTAGAATAAAGACCCACAAAACAGAGGTAAACTTGAACACAAAAGTTGACTGAAAAAAAGGTGTCTTAACGAGGTCTTGCAAGGAGCACAATAACTACTACCTTAAAATAGGTGGAAGTTGAGAGACATAGACAAGAATCTGGTCCGTGAAAACATTCTTATCACTTGGCAAGATTTTGGTCTGATCACCTGCATAAACAAAAAAAAAACAAAGAATGAAAAATGGATTAAAAGTTTCAATTTTTTTCAAGAAAATAACATTTAATTTACTCAAACAAAGGATAAAATTACCAGAATGAGGATCCAATGCTTAGCAATGAAATTCTTGAAATGGATACAAGAAGCTTGGCGTACAGCAGGGTCACAACCACCATCAACAACAATTTGCAAAACCCTAATCAAATGCTGCGGAGTATGCTTAATCTGCAAAAAAAAAAAACCCGATAAATTAATTTCCAAGCAAAATTAAACAATTAAAGCCTATGTATAATTGATGCTTGTTGACCACAGTCTAAATTAAAGTCAATTATAACCTGATCAAGGCTCTGCTCAGCGGCTTTACGATCGTTTGGATTGGGACTGCAAGCAGCCACAGCTATGATTACCGCAAGTCTCAACGGATCCATCGGAAAATTTCGTATAAAGATTCTCCGAGAAAATCGGCGAATTTTGAGGTCGTATGGTCGTCTTCTCCGGTGGAAATCGAAGAGACGAGAGTCAAAATCAAAGAGGAAGACGAGAGGGAGAGAGAGGTCTAGGGTTTTATGATTGGTTCGTTGGTCTGGTCTGGTGTAAAGGTAAGATTTTCTCGCACGCGCGTTGTAATTAGTGAAAAAAATTCCCAAGTGAGACACGATCCACCTTTCAACCCAGACCCTAGTCTCCTCTTTTCTTCACAACCTACTAGTTTAGTTTACTTACGGTCAAGTGATGGACTCTTTAGTTATTTATTTATTGTCTTAAAAAATTTAAATAGAATAAATTAATTGAGATTTGATTTATCTTTTTTGTATTTATCTAATTTATCATCTTATTTATGTTTCAAAATTATATTTAAAATAGCGGGTATTCTAATAATGCGTCATTTTCATGCATAAATATGTAGAATATAAATTTAATAATTTGATATTGTCAATAAATAATGAAAATTTTCCTTTTTTCAATGAAAAATTTCCTTAGATAGTCATTTGTTAGTTTATTTTCATAAAAATCGTCTAAAAAATTATCAGAATATTTTTTTCTTGAAATGTAAATATACATTTATGTCATAGTCTAATTAATCTAGATTTATGGTTTAGATTGGATATTCTTTTTATTAGATTGGACGACTGTACACACATACATACATCATACTATTAATGCACTTTATTTGTATTCTAGATATCGTTATCGTGTGGAGATGACTATTGCTGATGATACTGCTGAAAATCAGTTGTTTTGAAGAGAAGATGCCGAAATTACATCTCATCCGAGTCTATGAAGCTGGACATCTATTGGTATGTAACTACCGTACACCATATCCTATTCCACCATTTTGCTCAGCTTATGTTTAATATACTTGCAACTATAAAATTAGTCTCGAGGCTGGTGAGGGAGAGAACCCTAGAGGATAGCAAGCCTCCGCCTTTTATTGCATACATGGTTGGCAAGACCTATACATTGCAGGTCAGGGTGAACACCTATAATTTCACTGCCAATCATCAAACTTAGACTAACATTTGTGACAATTTAGGTGTATATACAATGAACATTGGCGTGAAGCAGAAAGTAACAGTGGTTGGTAATGTAGAGCCGTGGCTTTTGATCAAGAAGATCATGTTAGCAAGTAGACACGCCGAGGTATGCCCGTTGACAATGGATAACACCAAAAAGGATCATAATTACCAGAGAGTAAGACAAATATCATATGAGTTTAGATGAGAATCATTCTTTTGCATCTCCATACTTAATAGTTCATTCTATTAANGTAGAGCCGTGGCTTTTGATCAAGAAGATCATGTTAGCAAGTAGACACGCCGAGGTATGCCCGTTGACAATGGATAACACCAAAAAGGATCATAATTACCAGAGAGTAAGACAAATATCATATGAGTTTAGATGAGAATCATTCTTTTGCATCTCCATACTTAATAGTTCATTCTATTAAATACTACTTATTTTCCTTTTTTTTTTTTGAACACCAAATACTTATATTAAGAGAAGTTTCACAAGGAAGTTAACTTGTGGGAAGGGCAACATTACAAAGCACTGACTTAGCTAGTAAGTCAGCCTCAGAATTTTGAGAACGAGAAACAAAGGAAAATGAACAACATTCAAAAGAGGAGGATATGATATCGATGTCCCGGGCTAATCCGTAGAGTTCGACCGGTGTTGACTTCGAGATGAGTGCTTTAATGAGCACTTGACAGTCTGAGAAAATGCAGACTTTGATGAACCCCAGGGAAAGGGCGTGAGAGAGAGCCAACTTGACAGCTAAGGCTTCTCCAATAAGAGCTGAAGGAATATGGTCGAAACACTTTGAGCCGTGTTGAGTTATCTGCAGAACCGAGTCTTGGAAGATCCATCCGCAGCCAGTAGCACCATCCGAAGCTCGCCAAGCTGCATCAGTGAACACATTAACCCCTTGCCCGACTGAAGACTGGATAGGAACAGAGGTTAATGATGAGGTTATTCGCGGGCAAGTTGCAGTTTGAACCGAATTCCATTCCCGTGCCCTTATGATGGCAGTATTCAAAACTTCCGCAGGTGAGAGTATTTGTTTCTCAAATATCAGTTTATTTCTAGCTGTCCATAAACACCAACAAACCCAAGGGAACACCGTTGAGCTTACTCCAGTAGGCGGGAGGCAGAGCATTTTCATTCCTGAGACTAATGCATCGCTTAAAGAATTAAAATGATCAGGCACAAACTCAATGTGGAGGGGGACTCCAGCCCAAACCTGCTTTGCAAAGAAGCATGAGAGAATTAAATGTTCTGCTGATTCTTGCTGACCACATCTTGGACATTTGACAGATGATCCACAGCCTCGCTTCTCTAGGTTTATTCCGAGGGGCAAGGCACCTTGGAATAATTTCCACAAGAAGAGCTTAATTTTTGGGAGGCAGGGTGATGCCCAGACCATCTTTGACCAGGGAAATTCGAGTAACGGCGCTACACCATTGTCGAGAATTACCTTCTCCTTGGATGCTGAGATATAGCCTGATTTGGTAGAATAAAGTCCATCTTTGCTTGGTATCCAGATAAATTTATCAGGAGCGCCCAAACTGCTAGGGATAATACTCGTAATTTCCTTAGCTAGCAGAGGGAAGAGGCTAATTACTTTGGGCAGATTCCACTCATTTGAACCTCTCGTCAGAAGATCTGCGACCCTGATGTCACGATCGATTTCCTTAGGGGGTCCCAACGGAGTTCCTATATCTCCTGCCAAAATCCAGCGATCCTGCCAAACACGAGTTGAATTTCCATCTCCAATAACTTTACCAAGTTGCGTAATTAACAAGTCACGCCCCAATAAAGCACTCCTCCACCCATGAGAGGCTGTAGCTGATGGCATGACTTCCAAAAAACCTTTATTCTGACAGTATTTCCCGATGAGTATGCGTGAAAGCAGACACTCCGGGACAGTGAGAATACGCCACGCTTGCTTGGCTAGGAGAGCGACGTTAAAGAGCTGAATATCTCGTATACCCAACCCACCCATGAGTTTTGGTAAAGTTAATTTCGTCCAGGCTATCCAACAGATCTTTTTCTGGTCAGCAGAGTCCCACCAGAATCTGGTAAACACTGACTGGATCCTCTTACACAAACTTAACGGTAATTGGAAACAAGAGCTCGCATGTGTAGGCACTGCCGATAATACGGATTTAAGCATAACTAGCTTTCCTGCAGGCGAGAGTAAACAAGTAGACCACGAGTTGGCTTTAACTCTGATTCGATCCACTATAGAAGTGAACATGTCCCTTTTCCTCCGACCAAAATGCTCGGGAAGTCCAAGATATTTACCAGTACCGCCTTCTTTGACAATCCCAAGGTAAGATTTGACACGAGCTCGTGTCTCCTGAGGCGTTTTTGTCGCAAAGGTGATGGATGATTTACTGGCATTTATCATCTGGCCCGAAGCTTGTTCATATCTTCGGAGGATGGTCATCAAAGCCGAACAACTATCAGGATCGGTTTGGAGAAAAAACATAGTATCGTCTGCGAAAAGAAGATGATTGACCCTAGGACAGCGTCTCGCTGCTCGAATCCCTGCTAGATGACCACTTCTTTGAGCTTGTAGGCACAGACCCGATAACACTTCGCTGCAAAGTATAAAGATATACGGGGAAAGAGGATCTGCTTGCCTTATCCCTCTTGATGGTAGAACTTTGCCATATGCTGAATCGTTAAGCAGAAAGGAATATGAAACCGAGCTGCAACATTGAACAATGAGCTCCGTCCAAGTTGGCGAGAATCCCATTCGCATCATGACCTTGCGAATAAAAGACCACTCTAGGCGGTCATAAGCCTTGCTCATGTCCGTTTTAACCGCCATAGCACAGTTTAACACCGCTCCAGATTGCTTTAAGAAATGTAAAGCTCATGTGTAATGAGAACATTATCAGTGATAGCTCTACCGGGAACAAAAGCCGATTGATTCTCCGATATCAGATCCTGCAGCACTGGTTTCAGTCTCAATGAGAGGAGTTTCGAGATGATCTTATAAGTAACGTTGCAGGGTGCAATCGGGCGATATTCAGCCACACGCTTAGCTGTTGTTGTTTTCGGTATCAAACGAATGTGAGTTTCATTAATACTCGGGGGTAGCGTTCCTGTTCTGAAAAAGTCAGTGACATCCTTAGCAATAGCACCAGAAACTGTCTCCCAGTTTGCTTGAAAGAAGCAAGCCGAAAAACCGTCCGGTCCGGGGGCCTTATCGGGATGGATAGCAAATAAAGCCCTCTTAATTTCAGAAATCGAAGGAATCTCAAGGAGCTTGGCATTTATCTCGCTCGTGACAGAAGGCTTAATGGGACGAGCTAGCATTGCGTCAACATCAGATTCCCCATCTTCTGACATGGTTGTAGAGAAGATCAGTTGGAAATAGTTAGTAATCTCCTGAGCTATACGGTCCTCCTCGTACAGGATGTTCCCTGTAGAATCTTCTAATACTGAGATTCTGTTTCGGGCGCCTCTGCCTTTAGTGACTGCATGAAAGAAGCCCGAATTTTTATCCCCTGCAATCAGCCACATGAGTCTACTTCTTTGGCGCCAAAACTCTTCTTCTTCCCGATACGCCTTAAGTAACTCGCCATTCAAGCTCGTAATCTCCATGTCGTTTCCCAAAGGGTTTGACATGGTGTCATTTAGCTCCCGCTGAATACTTTCAATGTTGAGCTTGCTATTTTTAGATTGTTCCCTGCTCCACGCAGAAATAGCCTTTCGACAGAAGGACAGTCTCTGAGCAACCGAGGTCTCTGGGTGATCTTGCCATATCTCTGAAATTATCTGCTTAACTTCCAAGTTATCCCGGAGACGTCTATCGAATCTGAAAAGAGTTCCTTTCTTCTGTCTTTTTGAATCAAAAAAGGACATTAAAGGTCGATGATCAGAGCCTTGGAATTCCAAATAGTGGCAACGACCATTAGGGAATAATTCGGACCAATTGCTGTTGCCTAAGGATCTGTCCAGCCTGCAATAGACTAGATGGTTTCCCCTCTTTCCCCTCCAGGATAAGTAGTTCCCTGAGTGCTTAAGATCAAAAAGATCATGTTGCGCTAGAAAGTTCCAAAAGACTCCGAAAGTTCCTTCAGCTCGAAGGGGACCTCCTGATTTTTCTCCGTTTTCGATTATTTCATTAAAATCTCCCGTCAAAAACCAGGGGGAGGAGCGGTCGGAGAACGTATTGGACAAACGATTCCAAGAGTCACATCTGTTAGCTACCTCAGGTTCACCATAGATGAAGGAGGCGTGAAACGATACTCCTTTATGAGTTATAGAAGTATCAATGAGATTTTTACTGGAGTGTAGAATTTGCAGAGATAATTCTTTTTTCCACAGTAAAATAAGTCCTCCACTTCCAGTATCAGTAGCTGAGACAATAAAGTGAGATTCAAATCGAAGATCTTTAAGTTTATCAAGTACAACAGCATCAGCATTCTTTGTTTCCATGAGGAACATAACATCGGTAGAGTGTTTCTTGTCGATCTCCCTAATCCGCTGAATTGTTATGGGGTTCCCCAACCCACAACAATTCCAGCTTAGCACGGCTAAGAAAGAGGAGGAGATATCCGGTGAAAATCCACCGGGGAGTCTCCTGATGCTGGATCATCTGTTGTCGGGGGTCGTGGTGGAAGACGCGAAGAATTCTATCTTGCCGTTCGAGCAACGGTTCTCCTGCGGGAAGTCTGTCGAGTCGTTGTGCCTCCTTGATGTGAACCATTATCAGAGCCCGGAGAAGCCTGGACACTTGTCATGATGCGTCTCCGTGAAGAAGCTCCTGCAAAGGTTTTAGGACTTATTCGTAAATCCTTAGGTTTAGCTGGTCTTCCTCTCTTCTTTCCAGTTAACTCCTTGGCAGGTTGTTGATTGCTTGATCGTGAAGTAGCGGCTGGGTTACTAGGTGGGAGTGTGATAAGTCTTTGCATATCTTGTTCCCCTTGAGGAACAGATGCTGTAGCTTGTGCTTTAATGGCAGCCTCAATAATACCTTGGGCAGTGGCCTCCATAATTTCTTGAGTATCAGTAGCAAGTACCCTCTGCATGCGAGCTGCACTCTCAGTTGGGTCAGCACAACTGGTATACATTCGTGTGGCACGATGCAGGTCCTCCATGACTTCCTCAGTAGTTGGGATTGTAGGTAGAGGGGGAAAGTCATGTATCTCGAGATTTCGCCCCACTGGGAGTTTTGCCGATCCCGAAGATTTTTGAAGATCCTCCTCAACAGATACTTCAGTAGTCTGTTTTGCTCGCCAAATAGCATTAGTCTGCTGTCGGGGAGATCCTCTTGGCGAAGAGTACCTTCTACGATCTTCTGGATGGCGAGATTGTCTCACGTCGTATTGGAGTAACAGTGGTTGGTAATGTAGAGCCGTGGCTTTTGATCAAGAAGATCATGTTAGCAAGTAGACACGCCGAGGTATGCCCGTTGACAATGGATAACACCAAAAAGGATCATAATTACCAGAGAGTAAGACAAATATCATATGAGTTTAGATGAGAATCATTCTTTTGCATCTCCATACTTAATAGTTCATTCTATTAANGTAGAGCCGTGGCTTTTGATCAAGAAGATCATGTTAGCAAGTAGACACGCCGAGGTATGCCCGTTGACAATGGATAACACCAAAAAGGATCATAATTACCAGAGAGTAAGACAAATATCATATGAGTTTAGATGAGAATCATTCTTTTGCATCTCCATACTTAATAGTTCATTCTATTAAATACTACTTATTTTCCTTTGCTTACGGAATATACTCTTTGGGTGAAATGTTTTTGGATTGTCGATAGTTATGTTTTGACTATGATAGGCTTTGTTGTGACACAAACCTCACACGGAGCTTCATCTACTATATATCAACAAGCATTTAAAAGAAACAAAATTTTTGGTCAAGCAAACCACCAATGTATCATCACAAGATGATTTTGATGACGATGATATGGAGACATATAAAGAACTGATAATAGCTATCCTACGGCCGTGGAGCACGGTTGGAGGTACAAATATTGATTTCTGTATCTTAGCATTTTTCTGATAATCATTCTGATTCCTGATATATATATGTAGAGAGAGATACTTTGACCTGGAAGTCTTATGAGATATTTTAGAAGTGATCATAACACGCCATAAATGCTTTATAAACAGGGAAGTTTTCCCCTTAGGCATAAGAAACTGCAACTGTGAAATAAAGTACTGAATTAGAATATCCTTTCTGGTGCTCTCATAATTATACTTTGACTGGAAGATTCTTTGTGGCTTCTTCAGATGTCCATGCGAAGCAGTGAACTCAATCTGAACATATTTTCCAACTATTTGAGTTAGCGGTGTGGTGACATCACATGTAAAAGGATGCCTTACTGCTTCAGGTGTCTTTAATTTCTGCTAGGAGACGTTTTAGAAACATTGGCACCAAGAGCAAGCGACTGGCTATTGATAGCGTAGATGTTTAAGAACTGAGACAAACTTGGGAGGAGGCACATGAATTGCTGTGGTCGCTCAATCCACCGAACCGAGCATCCGTACGATATAATAGATTTTGAAGAATACGATGTGAGTTGATATATACGTGTTTTCTCAAAGATAGCTGGACCTTTTGCACTGTATCTCTAAATTGTGAATTTGATTCTACATAGGGACAACCAAATTTTAGGGAAAAGATAGTTTGTGGGTCACGTCAAACAAGGTGATGCCTCCGTTTTGTCCTGTAGAATTAATCACTTATGTACAAAGTGATTTAAGATTATAGAACAATCAAGGTTAAAGTTTTAAAAAAAAATTCCATAACCAACTTAATCTCTCTTGCTTTGTCAATCTTCACTTTGTATGTGCTCAGTTCTCTTTGAATGAGTGAATCGTTGCTCCATATTCTTATATTTATAATTGTATACAATGAAGTTTCATCGTATATAAGTTGAATTATTAGTATTAGCATTGGTCAGTTACTACGATTTTTTTCTCTGTAAATTTTGATACTTCTGACTGTTCACTGGTTTGACTTGAGAAATAACCGCTTTAAATCGATCACCAGTTTAGACAAAAACCATGTTCACCTATCTTATTTTTCTTAATTCTGCAAAGAATTGCTCAAAACCATCTCAGTAACTATTTACTGCGCAAAAGTATAGATTAAATTATTATTTTTTTGTGCAAACCAAGATTTATATAACAGTAAATATAGTTTGATCGATCAATATATTTTATCACTAAACCAAATACCGATTAATATGTTGGTTTGTACTTCCTTATAAGATTGGAGTCGATAATTCAATTATTCTAAAGCTAATTTAAAATAAAAAATCAGTGGTAAATTAATTTTTTTATTACGTAACATCTTGATGGAACAAGATAAAAAGACTATTTTGATTATATCTAAAGTTTAATTAAGTTATTATTCATGTAGCTTACTCTCTTAAATATAATTTTCAGTTATAAAAATGTATAAATATGAGTAAAACTAATTTTAGTTTGTTAATCATGAATAAATAAAAATAAAATTTGAATTTACCTACTTTTATATATTTTTATATTCGGTTCATTGTATATTTAAGATGTATTTAAATAAAAATGAAAAAAACAATTAATATTAAAATTATAGAAAATTCCGGGCATAGCCCGGGCCGATCCTAGTAGGTTATGAAATTATTAGAAAATAAACTTTTTAATAATTGGTGAAAATAACGAGTAAACTTCTGAGTTTGGTGGGGTTACCCGACCTAATAGACAACTCATTGATTTCATCTTACGTCATGGACAGCTCATCTAATGCGAATAATTCCTTTTATTTTTAGATTCGTCATTTTGTAAGGGAAAATTTCATATAAATACCCCAACTAAATTTTATTAAGTTTTTTAATACCTAAACTTTTTCGCTATCCAGTTTAATATCCCAACTAATTATTTTACCTATTTTAATGCACAAACTTTTATAAATATGCCCATTTTAATACCCAAATTTTGTTATTTTAATTAACAATACGAATAAATTTCCAATAAAAATTTTCAAATTTCTAAACTTTACAAAAAAATTTATTTTATTATATGTTATGGAAATGAAATTAAATAAAATTTTTATAATCTTAAGTTTTGTAATAATTTTTTTAAGTTTTATATATTGAATTTAGTTTGTTTTCTGAAATAAAAAAGTAAATTATTTTTTTTCCTTCAATTTATTTTTTTAAAATATTTAAATTTTCTCCAGAGTTTATTTACCTTATTTCTTAAATCTTAGAGTAAACTTAGAACTTTTAAATATTTTTTCTTAGATTTTGGAGATTTTTAAAAAAATTTGTTTGAAACTTATTAGTATTGTTAATTAAAATAAACAAAGTTTGGGTATTAAAATGGACAAAATTATAAAAATTTGTATATTAAAGTGGGAAAAATTATTAGTTGAGGTATTAAATTGGGTAGTGAAAAAGTTTGGATATTAAAAGGTTAATAAAATTTAGTTGGGGTATTTTATATGGAATTTTCCCTTTACTTTTTCCTTTTTTCTAGTACAGTTAGGCCGCAGGAGCAAAGCAGTAAATGGGCCTGTATGACTTTTTGGACCCCATTTTTGGAAAGGGTTTCCTTAATTAAACTAAATCCCAAAAATACGATCTATCATTAGTTAGACTTCATTAATCACTATCTTTCTTTTATCATTTTCTTTATCATGTAGAAACTACAAAGGTTGAGACTAGCAGTTGCATCTACCATAATCGTTGACGTACTGTTATCAACTACAAGTTTTCATTTTCACGTAAGTGAAGTTCGTTTTATACCTTGCCACATAATAATTCATTCGATATGATTATAGTTTATCAATCTAGTCTAGTATAAATGTTTAGGTAATTAATGGTAAGTAGAGAATGGTTGTTACAGTATACGCCAAAACATCAGACCAAACAGTCATGAAAGATCTAAAACATTTTTGTCAAAGACTCGAACCCTCAATATAACTTTGACAAACATCCGTAATATAACTCACGCCTCGTCTATAACGACACAAGAAAGTAAAAAAAAAAAAAAAAGACGAAACAGCACACGAACCATGAGCTCCACAGAGACATACGAGCCGCTATTGAGACGGCTCCACTCAGATTCGCAGATAACCGAACGTTCTTCACCGGAGATAGAGGAGTTTCTTGGCCGTGGTAGATCCACAGTGACGCCACGGTGGTGGCTAAGGCTGTTCGTGTGGGAGTCAAAGCTTCTATGGAAGCTCTCTGGAGCCTCCATTGTCGTCTCTGTGCTGAATTACATGCTCAGCTTCGTCACCGTCATGTTCACCGGCCATCTCGGTTCTCTTGAGCTTGCCGGCGCTTCCATCGCCACCGTCGGCATCCAAGGCCTCGCTTACGGTATCATGGTATGCAACAGAAAAAAAAACTTTTCCTTAATAGTTTTCCTTAATTCCATAAAATGTTGTCTACAATTATTTTTATGTTAAAAATATTAAAGGTATAAAAAATTAATTTTAAATTCTAAAAAAATGAATCCGTCTAGTATATATTTAATTTTTATTTTGAAATTATAGACCATGAATTTAAAATATATTATAAATTTAACCCTAATTTCTCTATTAAAAAAACATTTATTTTTGTTAGAATAAGAGCTTCTTGAACCGTTCCATTTGCATGTGCTAAACGACACCCCGATTTTATAGACTTTAATTTTTATCTTGGTTCGGTTTATCTAAATTTGTAACATTTTTATTTGATCAAACTTACTAGTTGGGAATGGCGAGCGCGGTCCAGACAGTGTGTGGTCAAGCGTACGGCGCAAGACAGTACTCATCTATGGGCATAATCTGCCAACGAGCCATGGTCTTACACCTAGTAGCTGCGGTCCTCCTCACGTTCCTCTACTGGTACTCTGGTCCAGTCCTAAAGGCAATGGGCCAAACCGTAGCCATAGCACACGAGGGTCAGGTCTTTGCACGTGGGATGATTCCACAGATATATGCTTTTGCTCTCGCTTGCCCTATGCAGAGGTTCCTCCAGGCTCAGAACATAGTGAACCCTTTGGCTTACATGTCTTTAGGAGTTTTCTTGCTCCACACGTTACTCACGTGGCTTGTAACCAACGTGTTGGGTTTTGGCTTGCTCGGTGCGGCTTTGATTTTGAGTCTCTCGTGGTGGCTGCTCGCGGCTGTGAACGGTTTGTATATCGTGATGAGTCCGAGTTGTAGGGAGACTTGGACTGGGTTTTCATCTAGGGCTTTTAGAGGGATTTGGCCTTACTTGAAGCTCACGGTTGCTTCAGCAGTCATGCTATGGTAAATGTCTATGATCTAAACCGGTTAAGTATCTGGTTTAATGAAAGCTTAAACCAATTTTGGAATGAAAAAATCTGTAGTTTGGAGATATGGTACAACCAAGGGCTAGTGATTATCTCCGGTTTACTCACCAATCCCACAATTTCTCTAGACGCGATTTCGATTTGGTAATATGTTAACCGAAGCTGATGAATCTCTACGGTTATTTCTTAACCCGGTTTAGTGTTTTTGCAGCATGTATTACTTGAACTGGGATATGCAGTTCATGCTTGGTCTAAGTGCAGCAATCAGGTTTTAACAAAACCCAAAACGACATGCAGTTTTTCTATTTAACTTATCATATACCGTTTTGTGTGTTTTTGGTTAGTGTACGTGTGAGCAACGAGCTAGGAGCTGGAAACCCACGAGTGGCTAAGTTATCAGTGGTGGTGGTCAACATCACGACGGTTCTCATCAGCTTATTCCTCTGTATCGTGGTGCTCGTGTTCCGTGTCGGTCTTAGCAAAGCCTTCACCAGCGACAAAGAAGTTATAGTTGCAGTCTCTGACCTCTTTCCTCTCCTCGCCGTTTCCATTTTCTTAAATGGAATTCAACCTATTCTATCTGGTAAAACACACACAAAAGAGAAAAAAAATGTGTATGTAGGCTTGGTTGATTGATCTTTGTGACGTTTGGTTAAAGGGGTTGCTATTGGAAGTGGATGGCAAGCAGTGGTGGCTTGTGTGAATCTTGTTACTTACTATGTCATTGGTCTTCCTATTGGCTGTGTTCTTGGCTTCAAAACAAGTCTTGGAGTTTCTGTAAAACCTCTCTCTCTTTCTTTCTTTCTCTATGTTTTGTTTTATATGTATCATAAGATTTGGGAGATATTTCATTACAGGGGATCTGGTGGGGAATGATTGCAGGAGTCATACTTCAAACCATAACTTTGATTATTCTTACACTTAGAACTAACTGGGCTTCCGAGGTAAAAACAGTCACAAATCTCTCTCTATGCAGTCCAAAGTAATATTACTTTTAACTTTGCATCTGTTGCAGGTTGAAAATGCAGCTCATAGGTTGAAAACTTCGGCAAATGAGAGTCAAGAGATGGCTACCGAAGGTGTCTAGTATAAGATCAACAACAACTCTGTTCTGTTCTTCTCTGTTTTGGTGGCAAGAGCTATGAAATAAATAAACCTTTAGTGTCTTAATATTCAGTACAACATTTCATTTCGTTAACTAAAATGGACAAACTACAATGTTCTCTTCTACAAAAAATTTCTTTCGGCTTTAGATGATTTCAGACATAAAACTTCTGGTAGTTTTCATAAGCCCACAAGTTCTTCCGTCTGAGAGCTAACATAACCCAAAGACCCTTCTTGTGTGTTTATCATACAACAAAGTTTCTTCTACATCATCATCATCTTTATATTCATCTTCACCCTCATCATCAATACTGACATCATCATCATACGATGATGTGAAAGAACAAAGACGAACATAACAACACTCTGTTTTAGAGTCAGCACGACACAGAAAGAAATAACATATTGCTCAGTTGACTAAGACTAATGACATTTGATACGCACAAGAGTTTTGAGTTAATGGAAGTCTCATTAAACTTTATAAACTTGTATATCACATGAAATCATAAATCCAAGTATCTAACATTGTTCCCATAAGATAACAAATCCTGGTGTTATTGAATTACATACGGGATATAAGAAGCGGGACAGAGGCAGGAGCTTCCTCTTCAATCTCATGTTCAAGCTCTCCATATCGCTCAAGCACACGCATCCTGCAGTCCTCAGCAGCTAACAATCCCGTTGAATACGCACCATGTACTGATCCCGGGTAGCTCGTGCTAGTAGCTTCCCCAGCAAAGAATATATTATCCAATGGCACTCTCAGCCTCTCGTAGAGGTCGTGAGGTTTGTTCACTATGTCATAGCTATATGATCCCAACGAATTAATATCTGATCCCCACCTTGATACCAAATAATTTATCTGCCAAAAAAAATCATTAGCAAAGAATATAGAGACTTATAGGGGAGAGGTAGGTTAGAGTAGTACCGGTGAAGATGCATCAGGAAGAATCTTCTGGAGCTGTGAAAAGGCAAATTTTGCAGCTGATTCGTCAGACATCTTCTCGATGTCCCTAGCGAGCTGACCAGCAGGCATGTAGACAAGGACAGGGTGGTTTGTGGCTTTATGTAGGTTCAGGAAATAACTGCATCCGTAAGAGGTTTCTGCAACCACTCCTAGAAACTCTACGTTTGGCCAAAACACATTGTCAAAGTTTAATATGATCTTGTTCTCGATTCCTACACCGAGGTCGTTAATAGCTTCTTGTTTCCAATCTGGAAGCTTTGGTTCGAATTCTATGGTTCCTGATTTTAGGACTCCGAGAGGAAGAGCAATGACTGCAGCATCCGCAATGAACGTGTCGCCTTTCTCGGTAGTTACCTTCACTCCATTGTAGCGCCTGACAATCTTGGTGACCCTGAGAGAAACAAAAGGTTTAGCTGCAGAGTCGGAGAATAGTGGAAACTACTTTGACTAAAACGAGATTTACCTGTGATTTAGTCGAATATCAAGACCTTTTGAAAGAGTGTTGATCACAGGACGATATCCTCTAACCATAAGACCATGTCCACCAGGCAACAGTTCTTCCTGCAAGTGTTTAACTTACAAATCAAGAAACTGAGAAATATCTCAACCACTAAACCATAGGCAGATGGCAATTTAGTTACTAACCTGGTCCCAACACTTTGCTGAGATGGTTTCAGCATCAGCCGCAAACCATCCTTCCATGCGGCACAAGTACCACTGAAGCACATTATGGGCAATCCCCTCTAACCTGGAAGTGAAAAAAACCTAAATTTGAGCACACCACAAATAATAATAAAAATCAAAGCAGTTAGTTGGAGACTATATGTTACATACCTCAGCTCTGGTGATCTCTTGAATACAATAGAAAAGGCTTGAGATATTGACATGTCTTCAACCTGTTCATCCCTAACTTTACAGATCTGCATTTGTGAAACAAGTTTCTAGTAAAACAAAAACACAAAGATTCTAGAAACAGAACAAAAGAAAGACTGGACACTAAAGAGTTAAAACAAACCTCTTCTAGAATGTGCTCAAAAGTTTCGCCAACCTTTGTTACCAACTCCTGTGGAACTTGGTTACCAGCTTTATCGAATAGAGCATAACTGCAGAAAACAGAATCCCACCATGAGTGAGTTCTAAACAAAGCGAGAAGACTAATTAAGAATTACATCTGGAAATTCCCAAAGCTACACACCTTTCAAGATCGTGGTCATACAAGACCGAATTATCACCGCTAGTACGATAAAGAGGTAACCCTAATCTCCCAATGACAGCAGCCAGAGGATTCTCTTTACAAACACCATGCAACCTGACACAAAAAAAAAGCTGACTGTTAGCATCCATGACAAAATATCCAAAACATGGAACAATGAGAAAGAAAGAGTCATGATTGTTTACCAAGATGCACCCAAATCAACAGGAAAACCGAAAGAGTAATCAGTATGAACTCGTCCACCAATTCTATCACGAGACTCCAATAACACAACCTGAAAACGAAACAAGAAGACATGCGTAATAAGCACTTATATTTTCCCTCCTCCTCACAACATTGTAAGCTTAAGATTGCATTGCATTACGAACCTGAAAGGAAGCATCTTGAAGAGTACGAGCAGCTGCAATACCAGCCATACCAGCTCCAATAACAATTACTGAAGGTGTTCTCTTCTTCATCCTCTCCGCAGCAGTTGAAACTGAAGTAGCTGAAAACACAAAACACATATGCAACAGTTCAGTGCCTATAAGAAGCTTAAACCCTTGAAAACAAAAATCTTACAGAACACCTCAGGGGCTAAAGAGGCTTAAACCCATTGACAAATTTTCTTACAGAACACAACAGGCTTAAGCCTAAAACAAAAGCTAAATTCTTCACATGCACGAGAACTAATACTTCACCCACAGACACGAAAAAGATGATAAAGGATCTACCTTTATTGAGCTGAGGATCAGATTTGCCTTCGGACGCCATGAATCAAACAATGCTCAGCGATTTAATTACTACTACTAATACGCGACAAAGGATCTAACGACTTCTGCTCGAAAAGAAGGAGCGAAATTGGCAATTGAGGAGAAACACTAAGGATTGAGATCAGACGATACGTCGTCGTATTGTAGTAGCTTGAAATCGAAGAAGATGCAAAACTCTGTCTTCCAAACAATTTCATGCGATTCCGAGTTTATATAGAGATCCGACGACGATCAGATTCGAATTGCGTGATAGAAGCAGACAATGAGGCAATCTCAGAAGAACACAGAAAGAGAGAGAGAGACAGGTTAACTAGTTGCAGCTTTTTATTTATTACTTTATTTATTTTTGTTTGGTTGATATTACTGAGGTGGAGAATGATTACTGGTTCGATTATTTAATCTCTTATTTTATACGTTTTTCTCTTAACTTTAATTTTGTGAATAAGATAGACTCATACACGCTCGAGTATATATGTAGGATAAACTCGCTCTGGTTATAAGACACGTGTCACGATAAGAGCATAAAGTCGGTGTTTTACACCGGCCAGACAACTTGCGGGGAACTGAAAAGCGAGTTGGTTAAAGACGTACGAATCGTAACGGAGTAACCCACGTTAGCGGTTTCGGTTTTCTTTATCGCGTTTGCGTTGGGAAGCGCTTTAGAGTATCATTCTAGGCCCAACTCAGCCTTAAGCCTTTGAGATTCATCAACTAAATATAACACAGAACTGATACATGTCTCCCCTTGTGTTCTCAACACTTAAACTGATGTGATTAAACTGTTTCATTAAGCTGTACGTAAGACTACCTCTACCTTAGTAGATTTGTATAACACATTTCTTAAATTTAAAACTCATATTCATGCCTCCGAAAATAGTAAATCATCATTGTAACAATAGTAACAAATTGCCACGTTGGCTTATTTTACCCATCAGTTGACTTTACAGTCCCAACGGAGACAGACAAATCTCAACATGTCCAATTGTCCATTGGTTGTTGCACCGGCCACATTTAATTGAAGCACGATACGTCAAATATCAAACATAAAGTGGATTCTTTTTTTTTTTTATGGGACAACAAGTGCATTCTTATGAATAAATGACCAAGAGATCTTTGTTTTTAATTTCTTTATTTCTTTGATTTTTTTTTTTTAACAACATCTTTATTTCTTTGATTATACCCGTTGTAATAAGGAATTAGTTTTTTTTTTCTTTTCTTTTGCGGAGGGAATAGATAGTGGAAAATAAAAACATAATTATGACGAAAAACAAAAACAGTTTTCTCTCTCACAACTTTTTAGGCGATTCCCAAAACCACTACCGTCAAACAATTTTTTCTTCCCCGAGATCTCGTGTCCGGCGGCTTTTCCTGTTTATTTTCTTTATAGTTAATCTTAGGTTAGTAATCAAACCAATTCATGTTGAATTGGACATCAAGTTTTTCGATTTGGGAGAAACCAAATCGAGTTTTGTTGCAGTCTCACCATTTGTGGTTATCCTCGCTTCTTCATCGGCGAATATCATGTCTGTTGTTGGTTATATCAGTCATCATCTGGAACAGCACGAAAAGATCAATGGGTTTCCGTCTAATGTTGGGTGTGCATATGTTCTCCCAAGTGGAGTGTTATTATCCGATATCAAAATTTCTGGTCAGAAATTACCGTATCGTTGGACTTCCTTTGCACATGTTTCAAGTTTATATAATCTCTCGAGGATCTCGATTTGAGCACACACAAATTCAACATCAAAAGCCGCCATGGCCAGGAGATATCAAGAGTTTGATCCACTTTCCACAAACTGGGTTGAATGTACTACACATGCTTATTAGATTATATTGTGGGTTCATGTCCGAGACTGCAAGAAGTCAAATGTTATTTCTTTTGTTTCCCCGATCTGTACTTTTTCAAAACACCATGAGTTTGATTGGTACGGTGAAAGAGAAGAATGGTTTGAGGACAATAAGGAGAAATATGCAGATGCCTCTACAACAAAACAACTTGAAGATAGGATTTTATTGGTTTCAAAGCAAAAGAATCTCAAAGCCATGGATAGTTTTAACAAAGCATGTTATCTCCTGCAGCGGGAGTGTTTGGGACGGATCGCCATGTAACAGATGGATCGCTTCCAATGATTGTTTTAGAGAAAAAAACGTTTACTCATAGGAATTGAGAGCCATAAGAAAAATCTTATAAGACCAAGAACGAGATGGAGGAAAACTAGCAAATCAGTCTATCCTACGAATGTGTTAGGGAGCATCGCGTTATTGTTGTCTTTGTTAAATGTTTGTTTTAACAGCATGTTTGTTCTAATTTATCTTTTATGTAATATGTTACATTGATTTGATATCAATAAAGTTAGAAGTTATTTTTTAAAAAAAACATAATTGTACTAGTTCCTATTTCACCATGTAACATCTTGTCTGTAAAATCAATCAGAAAGGGCCCAAACATTACTAGTAGCGGCTTTTACATTCTGAAGATATCTTATTGGGCTTTATCTTAAAGGCCTAGGGCCGAAGAAAAACCCTAAACCCTATAAAGCTGTTTTGAGACCTTTAAGCCGCGGTGGCGGCGATGCAGACAGCCGGATTAGGGGTGGAGCGTGGTAAGGCTAGAAGCGGCGGAGAAGTATGTGGATAAGAAATAAATCAACCTGAGGGGATTCATGATGTCCTTTATTTTATAGTTTTCAATCTGAATTTCAAATCCGCCGCTCGCTTGTTACCTTGCTTCTACCACCGCTTTTCCCGTCGCTCCGATATGCTTCGCCACCGACCTTATGATGATCAGATCTGAAGGTCCAAACAAGTTTCTTTTCATTTCAAATCAAAGTTACTTAGCTGATTATTTCAATAGTTGTCTTTTTTTTTTAGATTCTTGGATTTATGAAATTAATTAACTCATTCACACGACTTTGACCTTTTCATGTTTTTATTCTTTAAAAAAAAAAATGTTTTCGTTGGTAGCAATAAAAAGAAGCATGTGTGTAATTTGAAACATGCATGAATTTCATACAGTACAAAATCCAGAATGCGGATTGATAAGAAAGTCAAAATCAGATTATGTTGTTGTGTTTAATTTTATCTTTGTTTGTATTGACTTGGAACAGTGCTACAATGAAAATTAGAAAACTTTTCAACTTCTATTTTCGTACGTTTCTGGAGATGTTGGATGTTTTTATAATAAGTATAGTTATATGTAAGTTATGATCAGTAATTAGCCGAATTATTAAGCATATAGAACGTAATTTGTTTTCATAATAATACTTATAGTGATTATCATTTTAACTTTAGTTTATGCTCACGATTTGTTATCATACATACTAGGGTAATTTTTGTTTTCAATTAATTAAATTATTGTAAGTAAACATATATTTGGTTGGTCAAAGTCAAAGGGCTTCAAAGAGATTAACGTAAACGACTCGTCTCTTTTAGTCAAGTCGTTTAACTACACAAAACTCGACCTAATTTAAGTTGATATCAAATTGAATAGTATGGTTGTAAGTTATAACCGGTCAACTTTAACGTCTTTGCTTGATACTATAATAAGGTTATTCCACACTTAAGAGTCTAATACGTTATTTGCTAACTATATTATAGTGTCACGAGGTCTATTTTTATTATAACATGCGTCACAAAAAAGGTATAGTAGATCAATAGTTGATAAGTAGCGAGTAACGACTTTTTCTTCTGAAAGATAATCTAATACTAGTTTGGTTTGGCGGTCAAAACTAGTAGTATATGTCAATAGATTTGTTATTAATAAATTTAATATGTAAATTCAAACCTCTGCTTTTTAATGTTGGATTTTTGATTAGTAGGTAAAGATTTTGAATGATGTCCTAATATCCCTAATAAAATTCTGTTTAGTGACGAATAAAATATAATATAATTTTAGTGGGTTTAGGTTTTCTTTCTCAGACATTATTTTATTATTATGATTTGAGTTTTTGTATAGCATATGATAAACGGACTAAATTCTACATTGCCCTACTCACTACCATCTTCATTCTATTTTAACCCATCTTAAATTTGATTTTTTTTTTTTTTTGCTCAAAGTCTAAGTATGGTTATAAAATCAACAATCCTTAATGAATCAGTATTATGTGTAATATGAATTACTAGAAACTACTTTGAATTACTATGAATTACTAGAAACTACTTTAAATTACTAGAATACTATTATGAACAAAAAACAAACTACCTTGAATTACTAGAAACTACTACGAACAAAAAAAAAAAGTGGGGCAGTGAGAAAAATGGTGGGGTAGTTAGAATAGTTATTTTTCAACTGGGGTATATTAGAATACTTTCCATGATAAACCGAGTTTGTAGAACCATTCCACAAACTCACTTCATTGTAATTCTTACCGTTCTTCCTGCCCTTCTATGTTTGGTCTCAAATATGAAACCGCGTGAAGAAGAAGAAGACTTTGGTCAACAATTATCAACTAGTATTATTTTATTTTCAGTAATCTGACTTCACCAGATCCTTACTGTTCTTTGTACTTCATCTCTCTCCTCTCTCTAAGCTCATTCTCTGTTCTATTCCTTCATAGTCAAATTCTCCCAATCGAAACTCTAAAATCTCCCCCAAAACTTTCTTTTTTTTTTATCAAAAAGAACAACTTTTTACATCTGCACTTTTTTTTTTTCATTTTCACGACGATTCCGACCTTGATCGTTGTCTGAGATTTCACTTATTTTACTTTCTCAGACACATCTCCTAATGTTGTCCAGGCAAAGTTTCATTCTTTGTCTCATTTTCTTCTTCTTCACAGCATTTTCCGGCGACTCTAGAGCTCTCGCCGGAACCAATGAACAGAAAAACATCTCTGGCTTTTCCGGGTTTGACTTCCCGAACCCGATGCGCTTCGGTTCTGTTTCTTCTTCCACAAGCGACGACTGTGGTTTCACTTCCCCGGAGAAGAAACCCACCAAGGAAACCACAAGAGAAAACAAGACGGTGAAGTTTCACTTAAAGCGCCGACAAGCAACGACCAAACAAGAAACAAATCCAGTTCTTGACCTCCAAATCAAAGATCTCACAAGAATCCAGATGCTTCACATCAGAGTCTTGGAGAAGAAGAACCAGAACTCTCTCTCCAAACCTCACAAACATAACAAAAACAAGAAGAAGGAGAAAGCTGTTACCTCTCCGGTGGTGGAGGAGGAGAAACCTGGTCAACTCGTGGCTACACTTGAGTCCGGTATGTCTCTCGGTTCAGGCGAGTACTTCATGGACGTGTTAGTCGGTTCACCACCAAAACACTTCTCTTTGATCCTCGACACAGGAAGCGACCTAAACTGGATCCAATGCTTACCTTGCTACGACTGTTTCCAACAAAACGGTGCGTTTTACGACCCTACATCCTCCACCTCTTTCAAGAACATAACTTGTAACGACCCAAGATGTAACCTAGTCTCGTCACCTGATCCTCCAACGCCCTGTAAATCAGAGAATCAACCGTGTCCTTATTATTATTGGTACGGAGACAACTCCAACACTACTGGAGACTTCGCTGTCGAGACTTTCACCGTTAATCTCACTAATAGTGGAGGGAGCTCGGAGTTGTATAGCGTGGAAGACATGATGTTTGGTTGTGGTCATTGGAATAGAGGTCTCTTCCATGGTGCTGCAGGGTTGCTTGGTTTGGGAAGAGGTCCTCTTTCTTTCTCATCTCAGCTTCAGTCTCTGTATGGACACTCCTTTTCATACTGCCTTGTGGATAGAAACAGCGACACAAACGTTAGTAGCAAGTTGATTTTCGGAGAAGACAAGGATCTGTTAAGACACCCGAATCTAAACTTCACTTCCTTTGTCGCGGCCAAAGAAAATTTAGTTGAAACATTCTACTACGTACAGATCAAATCCATTCTTGTCGCGGGCCACGCGGTGAACATACCTGAAGAGACATGGAGCATCTCATCAGACGGTGGTGGAGGAACCATCATTGATTCAGGTACAACGTTGAGTTACTTCGCTGAGCCAGCTTATGAACTCATCAAGAACAAGATTGCTGAGGAAGTGAAAGGGAAGTTCCCTGTGTACAGAGACTTGGCGGTTCTAGACCCTTGCTTCAACGTCTCTGGTGTAGATAATGTTCAGCTTCCTGAGCTTGGGATTGAGTTTGCAGACGGTGCGGTTTGGAACTTTCCTACAGAGAACTCTTTTATTTGGTTGACTGATGATTTGGTCTGCTTGGCGATTCTTGGAACTCCAAAGTCAGCGTTTTCCATCATTGGAAACTATCAGCAGCAGAATTTTCATGTACTCTATGATACCAAGAGGTCCAGGCTTGGGTTTGCACCCACAAAGTGTGCAGATGTATAGTAAACCTTCTTGTTTATGTATGCAGCAACTGTACACAAGAAAGGTAGCAACAAGGTGGAACAGATTCTTTTTCTCTTTTGATATTTTTTTCATTCTTTAGGATAATAATTCCTTTTCTTTCAATAATGTATTGCTGTAGAACAAAGTTCATATCAAACTAATGTACTGATTGATTCAACACTCAATTTTCTGAATACAAGTGTGTTTAATGTTTGCTTGCTTGCTTGCTATGTGCTTTCTATAGTCTAATAACATCTATGGGAAGATAAGAACCAGAGATAACCTCCTCTGCAAATCAGCAAAGGCCTGTAGGACTCCTGAAATGGAATAAGGACAAAAATTTGGTAGAATCTTCTATATTATTAAAACTGAAGTACATTTGAGAAGTACATTTAGAGTTGTTTGGGAACAAAGATAACATCTAATAAAAAGAATATATTGTTGTTTGGTAACATGAATTGCAGTATATTAAAAACAAAATGGGCTTAGTTATTAAGAAAATTGAAACTCTTATAATAAATTATCTATTTAGGCCAGCTTTAGAATATATGCAAATGGATCAATCTAATTACCTAAAATATTTTTTGTTTAAAATAATCATAATACAAATTTTAAACTTTATATACATATTTCAAATCAAAAGAATAATTTAAAACTAAATTATAGAAAATTTTGATTCTAACATATATATATATATATATATATATATATATTTATAAATTGATTTTTACTAAAATATTTTCTAATAACGATTATAAAAAAGTTTTCAATATATATAAGAAAAAAAAAATACAAAGTCCAATTTCAAACACCAATTTATATTGTATTTTTTCTATCTCACATTAAAATTTTAAAATATAATTTATATAATTATTTTTATTAAGATTGTGAATTTGACTCTTTACACATTGGTTCCGTCCTGTTTGACTCACTGCAGAGTGGGTAAAGATCAACATATTTTGAAAAATTTGTGAGGCGAGTGCGGGTTTAGTATATTTTATGCGGAATGGGTATGGATGAGTCGAATTTAAACTGCAGGTACCCGCCAACCCGCAAAATATATTTTTTTAACAGACAATTTTTAAAATGAACTACATGAGCAGGTTGACAAGAGAACTACATCCGTGAAGGCGCACGGGTCAAAATCTAGTTAGTATTACACTAATATGGGTTAGTAATAATGTATAAATTATTAAGTTAAATAGTCACGACCGACTCACGAGTGTTGAGTGTGAAAGCATTAAAACTAGGATAAATCAGAAAGTTGTTTGTTTGTTTTTCTGAATTTTTTCAGATTTAACAAAATATTTAAATTTTGTAAAACATAATTTTTATAAAATAAAATAAATAGTAACAAAACCTTTTATTATAATTAACCATTTTTCTAATCGATAAATTGGATATGAACGAAACAATTTTTATTTTTTTTAAAAAAATTTATCTAGATATTCAAAAAATCAGTCTAAACATCTATTTAAATTTTTTTTATTTTATTTTTGGGAAATTCTCTTAAATAGTTCTCTTTTAAGTTTTTATCACAAAATAGATCTCAAAAATTAAAATGACCAAAATAGCACTTTTTATTTTGAAAATTTTAAGTTTTTTTTTTTTATTTTTTTTAATTTGAAACTCTATCCCCAAAACTCCACTCCTCAATTCTAAATAAAAAAGTTTAGGATTAATTAACCCAAAGGTAAAAATATATATTTAATAAAAAAAATTTTAAGTGCTATTTTGGTCATTTTAATTATTAAGGTCTATATTTGTGACAAAAAAAATTTTAGATTTATTCTAGTCATTTTCTCTTTATTTTTTTTAAAAATATCTAGATAATTATAAATTTTTAAAATCACTACTATATTAAAAGGGCGTAATACTACCACCTCATTAAGCCACGTCGGACAATATATTCTTCCAATAGAATCTGTCTATTTCTCCAACTCAGCAGGTGCATTCCATTCGAGTGGGCTTCAATTGACAGGCTTCAATGGAATTTGTTATGGGCTTCGAATCTCACCAATCTCCAATTGAGAACCCTTCAAGTTATNATCACTACTATATTAAAAGGGCGTAATACTACCACCTCATTAAGCCACGTCGGACAATATATTCTTCCAATAGAATCTGTCTATTTCTCCAACTCAGCAGGTGCATTCCATTCGAGTGGGCTTCAATTGACAGGCTTCAATGGAATTTGTTATGGGCTTCGAATCTCACCAATCTCCAATTGAGAACCCTTCAAGTTATCAAGCCGACGTTGCATCACTTCTCTGTATCTTCTCTTTCTTCACTTTCTTCTTCAACGTTTCATCTTCTCGACCGATCAATCGACACCAGCTCAAGGAACTTGGTTTCTTCATCTCCTTCGTTTCCGACCAAGACACATCTCAAGAACGGTTTCTCTTCTCCTTCCTCTGGTTATTTCTCTTCACCACCTCTCTCTAGAGTTTGGATTCTCTTAGTATAGCTCAAATCTAAATCCTTTATTATTTGAATGAGCCAAATCAGAGGAGCTGACTCAGGAGCTGGTACTTTTCTCTGCTTTTGTCACTAAATCTCTTGATGTCTCTCTTTATTCACTTTTATGGGTTTTTTATCCATGGTTTTAATTTATCACAGTTGTTCATGTGTCTACTTTTTATCCATGATTTTAATTTATCCTGTTCAAATCGTTGTTCATGTGATGTGAGTCAGTGACCAAGTCAGTAATGTAATGTAATGTAATGTAATATTGAGGATTATTGATTGTCTTTGGCAGAGTTTTTCAACTGAAATAGAGTTAAGCTTTGTTACTGTGACGGTGCTTCTTTCACTGGAGATGGACAGGGTGAGGTTTGAATCATTACACTATTGAGTTAATAGAGGCTTTGTTTTTAGTTCTGTAGATTTATTAAACGGAGGATAAAGTTTTTGAGTCTTTGACCGTCATTTATCTTTCACTCACACTCTTATATAATGGGATCAGACATGATGGTCTGTCCAGCTGCAAAGAAGACGATACGACTTGCCAGAAACACATGGAAACACTGTGAGTTTTTTTATTTCATTTAGGTTTTAATCGAGTCTTTGCAGTTTGCACTCAGATATAGATATATCATTAACATGTTTATTATGTGGAACTTTGAGTGATCTCTCTTATAATCTATCTTTTATTTTGATCACTGAGAAGTGCACCCAGCTTCTCGGATGATGCTATAGGAAGAATAGCACATCGTACTAAGGTCCTCGCAGAAGAAGGATGAAACAAGATTTCCCCACAAAGGTTCAAGAACATCTTTAAAACTGTTTTCAATGTTACATGTCAACCATAGTAACCAATTAGCTATTTTCAGAACATGTTTCAGGTTTCCGTTCGACGCCAGAAGTTTACCGGAGAGATTTGTCACAGCGAGACCTTTAGTGACAAGATCGGCAATCACTGGAGAGAGAATTGAAGGTGAAAAAAAAAACTTCAAAAGATCCAACAAGTCTCTGATTTCGTTAGGGATCAAACCTGTGAGATTCACAGATATTCTGATGAATTTTTCAGTAACAGAACTTGAATGTCCATGACATGGAGTTGTATCTACGAGAATTGTCCTTGAATTGCATCATTTTCAAGGATATATGTCTCTACAATTTTCCTGAAAGGTAAAGCCTCTCCGGAAATGTTTACCTGGGTTTTCCATGAGAGGAGAATCTGACCACCTTTATTTATATGGTGAAACATGAGATGGAAAGAAAGCAGAAAAGTTAAGAAAAGGAATAAGAAAGAACATGAAATCTGTGTTATGTGATCTGGAGAGAAGAGCTTAGAGTATCTCCCCCTTCTCAGATCACCACCACCACCATGAAACACAGAACGTGATGGAGTGGTCATGTTCATGTAAGCCAATGATGGTTCTGGTCTCAACGTTTCAATAGAGACTCTCCTTCTCGGCTGGAGTGTTTTATTATTACTACCTGATGCAATGGCTAACGAAGGAGGAGCTGGTCTGAATGCAGTGGAGCTTCTACTTGGTTTCATTAGTGTGTTTATGTCCATGGAACTTCTTCTTCTGTTATTATTATTATTGTTATTCTGGTGAATGTGCTATTGCATCTTCTGCGACGAATATGCACCACAACCACCAACTGATGACAACTGATATGTTTGGATCTTTTGTTACGTTCTTGGTATTTTGCATAAGTTTTATACTCATGATTTGAGTAACACGAATGTGAGATAGTCTAAGTAGTAATATAGTAAACAAAATAATCATCAATCATCAGGAAATAATTGTTGTTGTAATCCATTTTATATAAAAAAAATAATAATAAATCATGTGTTTATCTAAAATTAAGTTCATATATTTCTTCAGTTTCGGTATATACTACTATCCCAAATTTGTTTTAGTATAAATTACACAAATGATAGTCTAAAGTTTTTTCCCTTTTTTATTAATATTCACTTTACGACTCATAGTTAGTCTGCAAATATTATTCTTAGCGTAAAATGTTTTGTTTCATTGGCAATTTTCGTAAGCGATCTAGCTTACAAGTTACATATGTAATTGAGATTAAGAAATTTGTGTTATGAGAAGAGAGCAAATATTCCGCCAGTTGTCATACGACTCTTTATCTTCCAAACAAACAATATAACCCAATTGTCATCATAAGTATTGTTAGTAATTTAACTTAAAATTAAATTAAATTTATAATTATGTTGGACCAGTGTGACCATTGACCTAACTGTAATGTCAATTAAATGTTTGGTTTGGTATTCAAAACATTGATGGCAAAGATAAATTAATACCATCCAATTTATAAATAAACTAGGTGTTTTGCCCGCACATGCGGGCATAATTTTCGTACAATTTATTATTATTTTATATTTTATTAATTCAAACTAATATAATAAGTTATGATTTATGTTTTAAAATCAATTATAAATGACAACACTCAGATAAAAAATATTTTTTAAAAATATATTTTTACAAATGTGTTGCTTTAATTTATTTTACTTATAATTATTTCTAACTTATTTTTTTTATTTCTATAATAAAATATATATTTTCAAGATAACAATATAATACATAAGAAGTATCTTATTTTCTCAAAATATAATTTTTAATATGAATTCGTTTTTATTTTATAATAAATTTTATATGAAATTATTAAAAATATTACAAATAATCAAAATTATCTAAATCATGGAGAAATTAGAAATCAGATAATTCACTTAAATTTTCTAATAGAAAATATATGTTCAAGATAACAATCTAATACATAAGAATTTTCTTATTTTAAAAATCTATTATTATTAGTATACATTCATTTTATTATTTAATAAATTATATATGAAATTATTAAAATATGATAAATAAGCAAAATATAAAACCCTGGAGAAGTTGATAAATCAGCATTGCTTTCTTTATATTTAACTATTAATATTTTAACTTAATTTTTAATGTCTATGATAAAAAAAATATATTTTAATGATAAAAATATAATACATAAGAATTATCTTATTATCTAAAAGTATAATATTATTAATAGAAATTCGTTTGATTATATGATAAATTATTCATAAAATTATTAAATTATAACAAATAAGCAAAATTACAAATCATGGAGAAGTTACAAATCAATCAGTTAATTCAATTGAATTTTATAATAGAAAAATATATAATTTAATAAAAAACACCAACATATTTTCTAAAATATAATATTATTAATATAAATTCGTTTTTATTAAATAATAAATAGTATATGAAATTATTTAAATAGTCTAAATAAACAAATTTACCTAAAATCAAGGAGAAGTTGACAAGTAAGCAAATTTACTTATTATTTAATACAAAACAATCAACATATTTTCTAAAATATAATATTATTAATAGAAATTTGTTTTTATTAAATAATAAATTGTATATGAAATTATTTAAATAAGGTAAATAAACAAACTTACCTAAAATCAAGGAGAAGTTGACAACTAAGCAAATTTACTTCTTATATAATATTTTAGATATAATAGTTTAGATATAATAAATAAACATTATTCCTAACAACTAAATATATACAATCTTAAATTTATATTATATCATTTTGAATGTAAATAAAAGTAAATTCATTTTATATACTTAATTTTCAGATTTTGATATTGATTATTTTTTACCAACATTTTCAAGATAGAGAATATAAAACTACATATTAAAATTTTACACTAATTATTATGTAAGTTATTTATACCAAAATTTAAATGAGATTCTGTAAAAAAAACACTAGAAAATCTATATTTTATATAAAAAAAAATTGTTCATTATTAGAATTACTTATGAAACTCTTACTTGCATTAACTACAATGATTTTGTCAATCGTTATTTTTTCTATTTAAATTAACATTCTATTTCTTCTGTTTTTAATTATAAGTTTAATTATACAATATATCATATATATATATATATATATATAGATAATATGATTACAAAATTCGTATAAGAGAGTAGCCGCGCGTAGCGCGGCCAAAAGATCTAGTANAAACTCTTACTTGCATTAACTACAATGATTTTGTCAATCGTTATTTTTTCTATTTAAATTAACATTCTATTTCTTCTGTTTTTAATTATAAGTTTAATTATACAATATATCATATATATATATATATATATATAGATAATATGATTACAAAATTCGTATAAGAGAGTAGCCGCGCGTAGCGCGGCCAAAAGATCTAGTACTTTATAATTTGCCTAATCACCGGCTAACGAATTATAGGATAAGTGTGAATAAAAAGAGTCTCAATCTCATGATAAAAAGAGAGTCAGAATATAAATTTATTTCTTATAGCTATTTTCACTAAATTTATAGACAATTAAAATTTCGGAAAAATAATTTGATATATTAAAATAATAATTTTCAGACCAGACCCAACCCATCTCCTACAACTATCTGTCTGTCTCTAGGTGTTCTTCTTTGATCCTCTCTCTCCACAAACCAAAAATCTCGGGGCATTTCGATCTCAGAGAGGATCGGGTAAAGAGAGGATTCAAGATGACGATGACAAGAACGCTTTTCGAATCGAAGACGGACAAATGCTATGCTCCCAGCTTCATCGCCGTCAATATCTCTCTCGCTTTTATCGACGGCGCTCTCGCCTTCATCGCATTCCTTCAGGTTCTTATTCTTCTTCTCATATTCTTGCTTCAGTTTTTGATTTCAAAGGTTTCGCCTTTTTGTTGAATAGGGTGATTCTCTCTAGTCTTTAGAGATGTGTCTGTTGTTGTTGTGGTTGACCTTTTAAGTTTCAGGTCAACTCTTTGAGTAAGAACTAACGGATGAGAGAGAGAGAGAGAGTTGATTCATGGAATCTGAATCTGATACGAATTATATCAGTAGAAAGTAGAACCCTTTCTTTCCAAAAAAGTGTTGTTGAGTGTAATAGATTAAGGTTTTTTTTGTTCATTGTTTCTATGTAATGAAAAAGTCTTATTCTTTCTATGTTTTTTTTTCTGTTGGTTTTGGGCTTATAAAGATTTATCTTGGCTGCCAACGTCTTCTTTGATTTCAGTTAAGTCGGTTTCACAGGCGGGATAAACGAGCTGGATGGACACGGCAGAAAGTAAAGCCTTCTTGTCCTTACTGTTTGTTATTAATCTCAGTTTAGGCTCTATTTCTTGCTACTTGATGTAACACACATCCATCAATGGATATATGCAGGTTCTTCATCTTATGATTGGCTCCTCAAACACCGGTATGTCCTTGGCACATTGTTCAACAGAGATATGGAGACTGTGAATAAGACCTCTACTTTGTCTGTTTGCAGGTTCTCTTGTTTATTTTGTGGCTGCTATTATAGCAACTTGCACAAGGTGGCATCATTGGTCCAACGCATTTGGTTTTCTGCTTATGGGTAAAACAACATTATATTCTCTTGTTATCAACATTGATTTCTTCTTTTAGTAAATATAGTCCTTGATGTATAGCATTGAACTACTTGCAGCCTTTCCCAAGATTCTGTTTCTTGCAACTTTTCTCCTGCTTCTCTCTTTCTGGTACGTATATTTTTCAATACTTTCCAAGTAAAATCTGGTTGTGTTATGTAAACTTGCTTACAGATAAGACAGAGATACTTTTTAATGTTATATAGGGTAGATGTTTGCCATCAGGGAAATGGCGAGGAGGAGGATGATGATGATGAAGAAAGTAGCATCCAGCAAGTGTTGCTGGAGAAAAGCAAGAGCAAACCAAGTTCTTCCAGTGCAAGTGATCGCAGAAAGTGTTGCTCTTTCACTGGGATTCATGTCGGGACCCGACAGAAGTTTGTTGTTGCAGTATGTAATAGATTTCCTTGTTTGAAGTTCACTACTAGCCAAACTATTTCTGTGATCTGTACAAATTATCTTATCTTTTTTTTTTTCTGCTAGGCGGTTGTTCTTGTGTTCATCTTAATGATATCATTTGCAATCCTTATCTGGATTGCTTCCGGAGATAATTCTGCAGATCCTTCATTATTGGCTGAGGTAATGTGCTACAACAATCACACGCTGCTTACTTATAAAAGTTCTTGGTCTTCTTATAAATTAACTTCTTGTGTACTGTGTAGGTGTATGTAGATATTTTTGCTTCAATACTCCTAATCACAGGAGGAGGACTATGTTTCTATGGTGAGTGATTACTTCATTTCTTTTCTGGTTTGAGAGCTATTCAACGTTTTATTGCTGTGATCTTATTTATCTTGCCATAATGGTTTAGTAGCAGAACTTTACAAACTTGTTTACGGTCTTTCGTGTTCTTTAGGCATGCGTCTGTTCTTTAACCTAAGGAAGGTCCGGTCTGAGCAAGTTTCAGCAGAGATGCGAAAGGTAACTAATGATGCTTATTGGCTTCCAAAGTTTTAATTTCTTGCGGATATCAGTCCCATCCTTACACTATATTTAACCATTTTATAGGTATCCGGTTTAGCAGGCGTCTCAGTTGTATGCTTCACCGTGAGTTCTGTAATCGCTCTTCTCACACACATTCCGGTAAGACCAGAAGTATATCTGTAAACCTAAAACTAACATTTGTCAATATGGTTAACCAAAAACAACTTCTGATCTCAGCTCTTTTATCATTGGAACCCAAGCAAATTACACGGCGTCAAGGCATTGGTTCTCCTGATCATATACTATTTCATAGGTAAAAGTTAACATCATTTAATCATCCTTTTTGCCGTTCTCTATGATCTCAAATGTAGTAATATTGATAAGAACTCCTTCTTTTGACAGGTTCGACTTTACCACTGGCTTTCGTTTTATGGGTTTTGCGGGAGTTACCCCCTCAGAACATTGTGAGTAGACAAGAAGAACAAACAAGAATCACTTATGTCAACTATGATACTGTTGCAAGGCAGCCTCAGCAGTGGACCTCCACAACCGTTTCGAAAAATCAGGTACACGCCTCTCTTCGTCAACATTTGAATTACAATCATTTCAGGCTCAGTAAAGGAGTTTTGTGATAAGCTGTGACTTTTTATCTAGGGAGGCCAGCAACATGCTTTTTGTTTCTTGGTTTGTTAACCACCGCATACATTAGATAAACTAGGGTGGATATATAAACCGAACCAAACTAAAATATTCAAACATAGCCAACACCAAACTTAGTGTAAAGTAAACAACCAACAAAATCATATCTTAAGTAGATATAGTTTTAGTTAGAGAGGTCAGTTCACATGTGTTTTTTTTGGACTCGGTGGTGCAGGTTTCTAAGGCAAGTCCAATATGAACTCAAATAAACGTCATAGCGATAGCCTGAAGCTAATATCTGCCAACGTTCTTCTCTTTGCACCGGGAAAAAACCTTGTTGAGTTGCGAGTTGCCTGAATATGGTGTTGTGCTGGAGTGAAACTAAAGTTGAAGACAAGAGTGTGTTTATAAAAGATAGAATACAGGTTGATTCCGAGAAAGCTCTGTAAATATTCTTCTTTGTTTACAGTTTTTTCCTTATAGTTTTAGTTGCATGATGTGTTGAGGGACTTGTGGATATACATTAAGTGATATGTTCTTACTTCTTAGTAACCTACTGAAACAGTCTCATATAACTGCTTTCTTTATCGGTTTAAGTATAGCGATTTTCTTATAAAGCGAGAAAGAAAAAAATGTCATTTTTTGTGTGTTGTCATAAGTCATTCCTGTTTTGTCTTCCCTCCACTGTCACCTTCCTCGCTAAGCAAAAGAATTAAAGAGAGCTTCGTACCAAACCTAAGAGAGAGAAAAAAAGCAAAAGAAAAAAGCGAGGGAAAAAAAGCTAAAAAAGCAGAAACATATATTTAAAATTAAACAATCTGTCGTAAGGAAACTCTTTTTCTCTTTTCTTTATGGATCTCTTTTATCTTTGTGTTTTCTATAAAGTGATTACAAAAGGAGAGATCAATTATCATACTCTTATTACTTTGTTTTCAGTGACATTGTTTGATTTGACCAAGAGGTTTTTGAGTTTGGAGAGGAGAGAGTAGCGTACAGATTGTTCTAACTCACCGTGGCCATGGAAGCTAGTTCAAGTGGAACTGCAGAGTTGCCTCGGTCTCTGTCAAGAAGGGTTGCTCCATCTCGTGCCACCACTATGATGATTGATAGACCAAACGAAGATGCTAGCGCCATGGACAGCGAGCTTGTTCCTTCTTCTCTCGCTTCTATTGCTCCTATTCTCCGTGTTGCTAATGAAATCGAGAAGGATAATCCTCGAGTTGCTTATCTCTGTGAGTCACTCTTTGAGAAGATATGATGAGTCCTCTTGGTTATGTTTATGTTTCTTCATATTGTTTCTACATATAACAAGAAGAGTTCTTGTTTTTCTTTAGCCAGTTTCTATTAAAGGATGTTTGTATAGTCATAGATGGGTTCTTGACAGTATGGTTTGTTTCTGTGTAACACTCTGTTTCATGTTATGTTAGGCCGCTTTCATGCGTTTGAGAAGGCTCATAGGATGGATGCTACGTCAAGTGGACGTGGTGTTCGTCAGTTCAAGACCTATCTGCTACACAGGCTGGAGAAGGTAGAAACATAGGTTCCGACCAATCTTAATCAACTTTCATTAATGTACAGAAAGACTACATACTTGCTTGGTGAAGGTAATAAGATTTCCACATAACTGATCATTGAGCTTACATGTCTTATAATTTTTGAAGGAAGAAGAGGAAACAAAGCCTCAGCTTGCAAAAAACGATCCTAGAGAGATTCAAGCATACTACCAGAGATTCTATGAGAAATATATCAAAGAAGGAGAAACATCAAGAAAACCGTGAGTGCAGACAAAGATTTATAAGCTAAGCTTGGTTGTATTAACCCCTGGTCTTATGTTCTTGGTCTTTGATTGTTTACTACAGAGAAGAGATGGCCAGGCTTTATCAAATCGCCTCGGTGTTGTATGATGTACTGAAGACTGTTGTGCCTTCTCCAAAAGTGGACTATGAGGTTCGGTTTATATAAGATAAAGATAGCTCTGTGTGAAGCTTTATTTTTCTTATGCTTGTTTCATTTTTTTTCTGTTACTTTAGACTCGTAGATATGCAGAAGAAGTTGAAAGGAAGAGGGATAGATATGAGCACTACAACATTCTTCCTTTGTATGCTGTTGGGACTAAACCAGCTATTGTGGAACTCCCTGAGGTGTGTTTGGTTTGATTACATAGTTGAAATCACTCGAGTAGTATGTTAATGTTTGCACTTGTCATGTTATGTACTGTGACAAAAAATAGGTCAAGGCTGCATTCAGGGCGGTTCGTAATGTGCGCAATCTACCTAAGAGAAGAGTTCATTTGCCATCTAATGCACCTGATGAAATTCGCAAGGCTAGAACTAGACGTTTCAATGACATACTTGAATGGCTTGCGTCTGAGTTTGGGTTTCAGGTAATGTTCTACTTAACTTCTGTTTTGTATAACTTAGTGTTGTTACTTGTTATGATGATTTGCTAACTTCTATTTGTTTCTTTCACTTAATATGGTGATTATAGAGAGGGAGTGTGGCTAATCAGAGGGAGCATATAATACTGCTTCTTGCTAATGCTGATATTAGAAACAGAACTGATGAAGAATATGATGGGGTGAGCATTGTTGTAGAGTGTGTTACACATCTTTTTGTTACTCTTTATGGTTAGTAATGCTGTAAGTTTTCTTGCAGTTGAAACCTAGCACAGTCGCCGAGTTGATGAACAAAACGTTTAAAAACTATGACTCATGGTGTAGATATTTGCACCGTGAGCCCAATCTCAGGTATATTATGTTGCTGATCAAGATTGTGTGATAAGTTCCAATATATTTATATGATTTTTCCCTTTATGTTCTGTCCTTTGGTCACATATCTGATGTTATTTATGCTTTGGTTCTTAAGGTTTCCACAAGATTGTGATGTACAGCAGCTGCAGCTTATCTATATTTCACTGTACCTTCTAATATGGGGTGAAGCCTCAAATGTTAGATTCATGCCTGAATGTATCTGCTATATTTTTCACCATGTAAGTTTTTTTTTATTTTGGATATGCATCTGTTCCATATCTATCTTCAGATTCTGGATGGTTTAAAATGCTCATTTTCTTCTCTGTTTTCTTGATATTGTTTCTAAGATGGCAAATGATGTCTATGGGATTCTGTTTAGCAATGTTGAAGCTGTAAGTGGTGAGGCATATGAAACAGGAGAGATAATTGATGAAGAAACGTTTCTGAGAAACGTTATAACTCCCATCTATCAAGTCATACGCGATGTAAGTATCCCAAGGTCACTCATGTGTTTAGGGAATGGACACTGTCTTTGTACCTAAAAATGATTGTACTTGCCTTGAGAAGGAAGCAAGAAGGAACAAGGGTGGCACAGCAAGCCATTCACAATGGAGAAACTATGATGATTTGAATGAATACTTTTGGTGAGTTGCTTAACTATTTATTTAGACATGACTATTTGATGTGCCTTCTCATTTTCAGCTTCCTTTGTTTATTTAAAGGTCTAGAAAATGCTTCAAGTTAGGATGGCCTCTGGACCTTAATGCAGATTTTTTCCTAAGCTCTGATGAGAGAACCCCACAGAACGAGGTATGTAATTTTATTCTTAAGCACTGTAGTTTAGTTAAGTTTTGGTAGGATATGAGACTTTGTAATTCTGGAAGTTATGTGCCTTTAGTTTAAAGAAGTAGTCTTAAGCTGTGTGTTCTCTTCATATAGTCCTTTGATATATTGATGTAGACACAGTTACATATCCTTACCTTATGGCTCAAGCCAGAAAGCATAAAGATACTACAGAAACATAATCGTGTAGGTTTGATGTATTGCAGAGGCTGAATCAAGTTACTTATGGGAAGAGGAAGCCTAAGACCAACTTTGTTGAAGTCCGCACATTCTGGAACCTCTTCAGAGATTTTGATCGAATGTGGATATTCTTTGTCATGGCTTTTCAGGTAACATTAGTACTTTTTTGTAAAAGAGTTGATATTGGTCTTGAAATCAATTTTGTTTTCAAATTATCAGACTTGTCCTTGTCTTTGTAGGCTATGGTGATAGTTGGATGGAATGGTTCTGGATCTCTGGGTGAAATTTTTGACAAGGATATATTCAAGAAAGTGCTAACCATTTTCATTACTTCAGCATATCTAACTCTGTTACAAGGTTGTGATGATTCCCATAGTAGTTTCTTGTATACCAAGTAAGAACTTTTCTTATTTGATGTTCTAATGGAGTTTCCTTGTACAGCTGCATTGGATATCATCCTTACATTCAATGCCTGGAAGAACTTCAAGTTGTCTCAGATACTGCGTTACCTTCTGAAACTGGCAGTAGCAGCTATGTGGGCTGTTCTGCTCCCAATTGCTTACTCAAAGTCTGTCCAACGCCCAAGTGGAGTTGTGAAGTTCTTCAGCACTTGGACTGGAGATTGGAAGGATAAGTCTTTTTATAACTACGCAGTTTCATTCTACGTGTTACCAAACATATTAGCTGCTTTCTTGTTCCTCTTTCCACCGTTCCGGAGAGTCATGGAGTGTTCAGACATGAGAGTTATCAAGCTTATCATGTGGTGGGCTCAGGCAAGTTTTCTTACTCAAATATAGGTTTTTTCTTTTTTTTGTCATCTCTGTTTCTAATTATGATTTTCCATCTTGTAGCCAAAACTATACGTTGGAAGAGGTATGCATGAGGACATGCTCTCTCTCTTCAAGTGAGTGATCACCACATTACTTGTTACAATTATCTAACTTCATTAAGATGTTTGAACTCTTCTTCTAGCATGTTCCCTATAATATGCGGATTCTAATTATGCTCAGGTATACCTCTTTCTGGATTATGCTCCTGATCAGCAAGCTTTCTTTTAACTATTATGTGGAGGTATGGATTTTTACTCCAATGTAGGCTGTCTAGATACATATGCGAGCTATGAGATTTTCTCTGCTATGTGAGCTTTTTCTATATAGAAGTTTAGTTTCATTTCTTGATATCTTTGTCTAGCTTTTGGCTATGCAGTTCTTAAATGATGTTCTATTTCTACTTTACACTGTGCCATTGCTTAGTCTTCTCTGGAATAGAGTCTTCCTATAATGAGTTCTAAGCATTGATGACTATCATTATATCTTGTAAACAGATACTACCCCTTATTAAGCCAACAAAGATGATAATGAATCTGCACATTCGCAACTACCAGTGGCATGAGTTTTTTCCAAATGGTATGTTTACATGTTATCCTCTTTTTTCTTGTTGCAATGTACATTTATTTCATTACTCTTGCTTTGACTAACTCATGATTTTTATATAGCAAATAACAATGTTGGAGTGGTTATTGCTGTATGGGCTCCAATTGTACTGGTAAGTAGATATAAAAAGAGCTCTCAAGAAAGAAAGAAACATTGTCATGTATGGCTTACTTATATACATGTGTTATATTTCTGAGTAGGTTTACTTGATGGATGCTCAAATATGGTACGCCATTTTCTCCACTCTGTTTGGAGGTATACATGGGGCCTTCAGTCATTTGGGAGAAGTAAGTGATCATGTTTTTTTGTGCACTCTAGTAGATGAGATAGTACCTTTGAAGTAACTTCATTTACTTGTTTAGTTTTATTATTGTTTACTTCTTGACCATGTTTTGGTTTTCATAGATAAGGACTCTTGGGATGTTGAGGTCTAGATTTGAGTCAATACCAATTGCCTTTAGCCGCACTCTCATGCCAACAGAAGATGCAAAAGGAATACAGGCGGTACTGAGTTATTGTAACACATATATATATATATACTGTATCTTCCTTGTATGTCATTGATTAATGCTTTATGTAAACTATAGGATGACAATGGGGACCAGAAGAAGATCACGAATTTCTCACAGGTGTGGAACGAGTTCATAATCTCTATGAGAAGCGAGGATAAGATTAGTGACAGGTTAGACTCTTTTCTTATAGAAAAAAGCACTCTTGTCACTGTTGTCTTGTTGTGTAGTACATCAAGCATGCAAGTCATGTAACGTTTCCTATTTATGCTGTAACTCAGGGATAGAGATTTACTGCTGGTACCGTCTTCTTCTGGTGATGTATCTGTCATCCAGTGGCCACCTTTCTTGCTTGCTAGTAAGGTAAGATATCACTGGGTTTTGTGGATGACTTGTGTTCGTTTTAGTAGCAGACAAGGATTTATTGATCAAAAATTTATCAAACTTTTTTTAAGAAGCATAAGTGATTATTTCAGTTAAGTTCATATATTGTCTTAAATATGTAGATTCCCATCGCTGTGGACATGGCAAAAGATTTCAAGGGAAAAGAGGATGCTGAACTATTTAGAAAGATTACAAGTGATAGCTACATGCATTATGCTGTTATTGAGGGTTATGAAACATTGAAGAAAATAATCTCAGCTCTTCTGGAAGATGACGCAGATAGAAGGTAAACCAAGCCGGCTGCATCCTTTCATATTATGCATCTTGAGACCTACCTTCATGAATTCAAAGTTGTACCTCTTTGTTGTAGGGTGATGAATCAGGTGTTTTCAGAAGTGGACACGAGCATACAGAAGCAGAGATTCATATATGATTTCAGGATGAGTGGATTACCACTCCTTAGTGTTAAGCTGGAGAAGTTTCTAAGCATCTTGGTAGTGTTCAAAATATGTAGTCCACATACATTAGGCCTCTACACATGTAACTAATGCTTTGGAACTGTTTCTCATGTTCTGTAAACAGTTAAGTGACTATGAAGACCAGGGGACCTACAAGTCTCAGTTAATTAATGTCTTCCAGGATGTTATTGAAATCATCACTCAAGATCTCTTGGTAAATGGTCATGAGTAAGTATAGCAAGTCCCTTCATCAAGTAGATAGAAAAAATACATTTTCATTTCTTATAAAAACATATGGCTTCACATCTTCTTGTTGTAGAATTGTTGAAAAGGCTCGTATTCATTCTCCTGACATCAAGAATGAAAAAAAGGAACAAAGGTTTGAGAAGATTAATATTGATCTAATACAGGACAAACGATGGAGGGAGAAGGTAACCTTCAATGAGCATACTAATAATCATCATGTGAATGTTTTTGGGTGTAATAGTAACATCTAGCATGATACCTGACTACTTCTTTGTAGGTTGTTAGGCTTCATTTGCTCTTGTCTGTCAAAGAATCTGCAATAAATGTTCCTCAAAACTTGGAAGCTCGCCGCCGTATCACATTCTTTGCTAATTCTCTGTTTATGAATATGCCTAATGCTCCAAGAATAAGAGATATGCTCTCCTTCAGGTGATATAGGAATCTGTTATGGCCTATCTATTTAAAGGGTGTTATGTCTGTTCTTTGTGTGTCTGAACTATATAAATCCATTGTTTTTGTTTATGTTTAGTGTTTTAACTCCTTACTACAAAGAAGATGTTCTATACTCAGAGGAGGAGCTTAACAAGGAGAACGAAGATGGGATCTCAATACTGTTTTACCTACAAAAGATCTATCCTGGTACATTAGTTCTTGATTCTTGACAATTATTACACAAATTCAAGTTTGCTGAGTTGATCTTACGTTGAACTAGATGAGTGGACCAATTTTTTGGATCGGCTAAATGATCCTAAGCTTCTTGAGAAAGAAAAGTCAGAGTTCCTTCGAGAGTGGGTATCTTACAGAGGTCAAACCCTTGCTAGAACAGGTACAAATGCTCAAAATGTAAATCATATTGTTCTTAAGTATTACTTTGTCTATATGCATATGTTAATCTTTGCCTCTTTGATCACTTTTTTCCAGTTAGGGGTATGATGTACTATAGGCAGGCTCTGGAGCTTCAATGCTACCAGGAAGTTGCAGGAGAAAACGGTTTGTGCTTTCTTATAGCTTTTGGAAACAAAACATGAGATTGTTAAACCTACTATTTTCTGTTACTTGTTTGCAGCTAAGTTCAGTGTACATCAGGCCATGGCATCCAATGATGAACATCAGAAGGCTTTCTTGGAACGTGCTAAAGCTCTTGCAGATCTCAAGTTCACTTATGTTGTTTCTTGTCAGGTTTATGGGAACCAGAAAAAGTCTGGTGATATCCACAACAGGAGTTGCTACACAAATATTCTGCAGCTCATGCTGAAGTATGATAAATTTTGATACATGAAAGTTGTCATTTGATCTATGTCCTCTAACCATGTCAATTTTTTTCTAGATATCCATCATTAAGGGTTGCTTATGTGGATGAGAGGGAAGAGACAGCAGATGCAAAATCTCCTAAGGTCTTTTACTCTGTACTTCTCAAAGGAGGTGACAAGTTTGATGAGGTACAAAACTTGCATCTTATAAGAAACTATAGAGTATACATGTCATTCTTCTTAACGTGTTCCATCTTTAGGAAATCTACCGTATCAAGCTTCCTGGTCCACCAGCTGAAATAGGTGAAGGAAAGCCTGAAAATCAAAACCATGCTATCATATTCACACGTGGTGAAGCACTGCAAACTATAGATATGAATCAAGTATGTAACTCTTCTTCATTCTCATAACAGTAGGTTTAAGTATACTATCCTCATGGTTAGTCTCTGAGTGCAGGACAACTACTTTGAAGAAGCTTTCAAATTAAGAAATGTGTTGGAGGAGTTTAAAAAGGAGCGTGTTGGCAGACGCAAGCCAACGATTTTGGGTCTCAGAGAACATATATTCACCGGAAGGTACAACCTCCTTGCAGGATATCAGTTTGTAAAACATGTCTAACCATGGAAGTAGAAACTATGTGCATGGCGTGTTCTTATGTTTCTCCTTTTCTTGGTGTAGTGTTTCTTCATTAGCTTGGTTCATGTCCAATCAAGAGAGTAGTTTCGTGACTATTGGCCAAAGAATCTTGGCAAATCCTCTGAGGTATGTTCGTTTATGACACAATGGTTAAATCAAGAATGAGTGGATTCTCATTCAGAGAAAGAACCATGCTTGACTTTTTAAGCTTTTCAGAATCGATTTGGGTCGGTTTTCTATATTTTTTTTTTATGAAACCTGAATTAGAATCCAACCACATTTAATTCGGATTTGGCTCGGGTTTAAACTTAAAAACCGTCAAAAATGCAAAAACCCACTCGAAAAAAATAATATTATTCAGTATTTTATTTTTTAATAATAATTTGCGGTTTATAAATTATACTTTTGGTTATATAGTTAGTATATTGGGTATTTGAGTACTCATTCGGTTCTTGATTCGTTTCGGCTTGGTTACTGTTCCTCGGGTTTAGAGAAATAGAACCATTTGAGGTTTTGTAAGTTTCAGTTTGGTTTTAGTTTCGACTTTTTGGTTTGGTTCCAGTTCGGTTTTTTGGTTTCGGAAAATATTCCCATGCGTATCTTCCATGATTAACTCATTGTTCCTTTTATGGGTGCAGGGTCCGTTTCCATTATGGCCATCCTGACATATTTGACAGAATCTTTCACATAACAAGAGGTGGTGTGAGCAAGGCTTCCAAAGTTATAAACCTGAGTGAGGATATCTTCGGAGGTAATGGCATCTATAGACGATTAACAGTTGGTTCCAAGCATAACCAATGCAAAGATAATGATTAGTTTTTCAATACATTTAGGTTTCAATTCAACTTTGCGTGGGGGATACGTTACACATCATGAGTATATTCAAGTTGGAAAGGGACGAGATGTAGGGTTGAACCCTATCTCTATTTTTGAAGCTAAAGTAGCAAATGGGAATGGTGAGCAAACGCTAAGCCGTGATGCTTACCGTTTAGGGCATAGGTTCGACTTTTACAGGATGCTCTCATTCTATTTTACAACCATTGGATTCTACTTCAGTAGCATGGTATGTTCCCACAAAAGTTAACATCATTCTTCCTCCTAAAGTAACCTTTTAGGGCTAAAGTTTTCTGTTTGTTTCAGCTCACGGTGATTACGGTTTATGCATTCTTGTATGGACGTATGTACATGGTCATGAGTGGAGCAGAGAAAGAGATCTTAAGGCTCGCAACCCCTAATCAGCTAGCTGCTCTTGAGCAGGCTCTGGCTACACAATCAGTTTTTCAGCTAGGGTTCTTGATGGTTTTGCCTATGGTAATGGAGATTGGCCTGGAGGAAGGTTTTCGCTCGGCTATTGTCGATTTCTTCATAATGCAGCTTCAACTAGCTTCCGTGTTCTTCACGTTTCAGCTTGGGACAAAGTCACATTACTACGGGAGAACTATCTTACACGGCGGGTCCAAATACAGACCAACGGGACGCGGGTTTGTTGTCTTCCACGCCAAGTTTGCTGAGAACTACAGGTTATACTCAAGAAGTCACTTTGTGAAGGGACTAGAGCTGCTTCTGTTGCTGATAGTTTATCAAGTCTATGGCCATTCATACAGGAGTTCAAACCTTTATCTGTACATAACAGTCTCCATGTGGTTTATGGTTGGCTCTTGGTTGTTTGCACCATTCATCTTCAATCCTTCAGGGTTTGAGTGGCAAAAGACCGTTGATGATTGGACTGATTGGAAACGGTGGTTGAATGATCGAGGTGGTATAGGTATACCAGTTGATAAAAGCTGGGAATCTTGGTGGAGTGTTGAGCAAGAATATCTCAAACATACTAATATTAGAGGGAGGATCTTGGAGATCACACTTGCTCTTCGCTTCTTTATTTATCAGTATGGTATTGTATACCAGCTCAATATCTCTCAGAGTAGCAAGAGCTTCTTGGTAATAAAAGAGTTCATCACATTTCATTTGCATCTTTCAGTTTGGCCTGTGACCTAATTTATTTCCTCTTTGTTAGGTTTATGGACTCTCTTGGGTGGTTTTGCTCACATCATTACTTGTTCTAAAGGTTTCACATATCCTTCCTGGTTTTATTTAATATCATGTATTATGCTTATGCTTAACTTGCTTTACTTTGATCATCAGATGGTATCTATGGGAAGAAGAAAATTTGGAACAGACTTTCAGCTAATGTTCAGGATTCTTAAGGCACTTCTCTTCCTAGGGTTCTTGTCAGTCATGACAGTGTTATTTGTTGTGTGTGAACTCACACTCACTGACCTCTCTGCTTCCATTCTTGCTTTTCTTCCAACCGGTTGGGCCATCCTTCTGGTAATAGATTCATCAAAACCCTAGTTCAGAAATCATTATACCAACACTAGAGTCATGTTGTTGATTGTTGTTGCTGTTTCTTTCTCAGATTGGGCAAGTACTGAGGTCACCTATCAAAGCTTTGGGGATTTGGGACTCGGTGAAGGAGCTGGGAAGAGCGTATGAGAAGATAATGGGACTTGTCATCTTTGCACCTATCGCTGTTCTGTCTTGGTTCCCCATAGTTTCTGAGTTCCAAGCTCGTCTTCTTTTCAACCAAGCTTTTAGCAGAGGCCTTCAAATCTCTATGATCCTCGCTGGTCGGAAAGACAAAGCAGCTTCTTCCTACAAGTAACCACAAAAACTACTCTGTTCCTGTCTCTGTTTTTAGGTTTCTTGAGTCTAAAGCAACAACAACAAAACGGTAGCGTTTATGTATAATTCAGTAGCTGTCTATAATAGGGTTTCGTTGGGCTTGGACACCTCGGTCTCATCATCACTCATGTGTTGTACTTATCACCATGATTTTGACATATGATCTTTAATATTATAGCAATGTTGATTTCTTCAGGTTCTTGATTAGTATTTTCTTACAATAATTGCGGTGGAAAGTCGATGAAAAAAATAATGAATTGAACCTTAAATTCTTGGATGCATATCATGAAAACTCGACAATTATTTCTGACTTGTTTTGGGATGATTAATTATAGTAGTAATATTATATCTTACTAGGTATTTCAAGATACACCAATTAAATGTACTTGTGACATATGATGAAACTTCAATTTCTTTATCATTTGGCTTTTTCTTGCATGTGACAAAGACTTTATTGTATAGGAGATAAAAACAAAATACTAATAATGTGAATACATACCCGGATTAAATGGGATGGGAGGTACATAATATATCAATTCCACTAAAAATTTAAAAAAATACTAGATCTCCACCCGCACAACTCCGCACAACTGTACGGTTTTTTTTTTTTTTCGATACTAAAATATTTTAGTTTATATAACAAAATTTAGCAATAACTTTATGTAATTTAGTAATATATATTATGTAATTGCATATTAGCTATGTTTACGTGGCTTACATATTATTATTATTATAATTTTGTATTTTGTAACAAAAATTATTTTGAAAAATTCTTATCTAAAATACTATTTTACACATTTTCGAATTTAAAATTTATCTGGAAGCTAATTAGATTTGACCTACATAGTAGAGAAGAATTGTTTTGAGATGTTGGTAAAAAATATAATTTGTTTTTAGGGAAAATTGACAAAAAAACAATGAAGTTTCGAATTTAAGCCAGAAAAATCACGAATTCATAAATAAGCCATTTTATACATCAACTATTGGTCAACACACAAAAAATCATCTATTATCGTTAACCAAGCCATTTTAGACATGTTGAAAGTCAAACCGTTAGTTCCGTTAATGAATAGTTAACGTTGACTTTTGGTGTGTCTAAATTGGTTTGATCAACGAAAGTATGAGATTTTATTGGTTCTAGTTTAAAAGTTAAAGATTAAAAGGACTTACTAAAGTTTGAAAAATTTATAATTTAAAAAAAAAAATTATTAAATACAAATTATTTTTGATTTTGATAATATGCAATATACTATATATCAATGATTTTGATAAATAAATTTACTTTTGTTCTTATGTAGTAGTCTCATCTTAATTCTTCTATTAAATTTAATGTTAAGTAAATTAAACAGAAGGTTATAAGTGATCAATCTAAAATAAGATTATATTTACAAAAAAGTAATAGTTATTCTAAACATGTGGTCATGTTTGTGTTGTGATTGTTCTTAAATAATCCATCTAATTAGTTGATTTCATTTGGTTGTATGTGATTGTTCTTAAGATAATCCATCTAATTAGTTGATTTCATCTGGTTGTGGCTAATTCACAAATTTTATCTTATAGCTCTGTGTTCATCATCCTAAGAAGATCATTATGAGTTCTTTTAGCGTTGAAATCAAGGTTTACAATTTCACGAAAATCACCCTCTTTCAAGTTCTCATTTCTTCACTTGTCAATTGACACACAAGTCTTAATTATTTTGGACTGATCACTTATAACTTTCTAATCAATTATTTAACCTTAACATGCCCCTACTACATAAAATCAAAAGTGAATTTGTTTAAGATAATCCATCAAACATTCCATTTATTTTGGACTGATCACTTATAACCTTCTTTTTAGTTTATTTAACCTTAAACATTAATAGAATAATTTAAGATGAGACGGTTACATAAGATAAAAATGAATTTATTTATCAAATTCATTGATATATATATATATAGCATATTGCATATTATCAAAATAAAATAAAAATATTTAAGAAATTATTTTTAAAAATTTATAAATTTTATAAATTTTGGTACCCTTTTAATCTTTAACTTTTAAACCGAAACCAATAAAATCTCATACTTTCATTGACCAAGTCATTTTGAACACGCCAAAAGTCAACATTAACTATTCATTGACGAAGTTAACGGTTTGACTTTCAACATGTATAAAATGGCTTGGTCAACGATAATAGATAATTTTTTCGTGTTTGACTAAAGTTGATGTATAAAATGGCTTATTTGAAAATTCATGGTTTTTTGACTTAAATTCAAAAATTCTTGATTTTTTTTGTCAATTTTTCCTTTGTTTTTAAAGAGAAACTGTAATACATTGTACTTCAAAATAATTTTGTAGTTAATATTACATTTAACAAATACACGTTGCTGATAAAAGGAAACAAAATACACTACGTTGGATAAAATATATTCTTTTAATTTGAAATAGAAATGAATCTTTTTAACAAAATATTTGTAAAGTACATTTAAAAAAATTAGTTTGAATTTTTTAATCATTAAATTTGTAATTAAAATATTTTATATATTTTAAAAATTTTGTATATAATTCAAAACTAAATTAAATTTAATTTCTAATTAGAGTTTATGAGAACTTATTTTAAAATTAAGTACGTATTGAAAATAAATTTTAAATTTATTCTGTAATGATTTTTAAAAAATTTTGTTAGAATTTTCTTAAAAATATTTATTTTATGCAAATAAAATAGAAAATATTATAAATATTATAAGTGATTCATGTAAAATTTGATAAAATTTTATAGAATAAAAATCATGCATTAAAAATTCATCACTACAGTATATATATATATATATATATATATATATATATTAAAAGCAATTTATTATAAAACCAGTATATGGTTGAATCTATAGTATCTTATTTTAAAATATTATATATTTATCAATACATGTTTGTTAACACAATATCTATATAAATATTGATACATGTGTAATTTATAATATAATTAATATTAATAATATTTATTATGAAAATAAAATAGCGTTAGGATTTTTAATATTTTATTTTATTTTATTATTTTCATGGTAAAATTATAACATTATTGTATTTATTTTTTTGATAATCAAATTTGTATGTGTAATTAATATTATTAATACATGCAATCACCACCCGATCTTTTTCTTTATTTTGATCTCCATATCACGAATCATTTTCTGATAGTCATCCACCATTTCACTATTCCAGCTCAAACGCGTTTGACCCTATAATTCTAAACGAATGTATGATGGAAAGGATAAATCAATTTTAATGACATATATAACTAAATCAATCCTCTTAAAATTTTCTATATACTACAAATTGGGATGTTACAAAAAAAATCTCAAAACGTAGAATGTGGTTATAGAGTTTTATTTTTTTCATTTCAAACATTTTTAACTGGAGTCAAGTTCATAAAAATAAAACCTAAGTTTAGAAATATTTAAATACAGAATCCAAACGTATTATATCAGATTTTTTTTTAAATATCTTAATAGAAATTTGTTTCGAAATTTATAGCCAAACAAGAAGTCATTCAACTTAGTATATGAGAAGACAAGGACCTAAAATTCCAATTTCAAAGCATGAACTGAATATGTGAACAGTTAATCTCTATTCAATTAGGGTTTTTATCCATTTTTCTTTATTTTATTACCAATAAAAGTATTTTCAGTAATCAAAATTACAATAATAAATAATTATTGTTCATCCAGAGCTATAAATGATCACAGTTGTCAAAGATATCTTCTTTGCTTTCCCTTCACTGCTCTCTCACTCTCTCTCTCTCTCTCTTCTTCTTCTTCTTTTTCTTTTTTTTTTTTACTTCTTTCAAATTGCAAACAAAATCAAAACTCTCTTTCCAGCTTAAGGAAGAGACTCACCAACAATCTCACCAAAAACTTCTTTTAAATCTTTACTAATCTACAAACCCTACATTCATCCTATGTATCTTATATACCCAATAAAGTTTCTATCTTTCTTCTAATTTAGCTTAAATCCAGTTTACTTTCTGGGTTTATTTGACTCGAAAGCTCAAAGCTTTACAGAAACGCCAATTCCAATTTCATCATCATTAGCCCTATTGCTCTAATCTATCTTTCTTTACTTCAACTTTCTCATTTGGGTTTGCTTCAGAATCAAAGAAAGGCGCAACCTTTATCCTTTTATCTTCGTTTTCTTCTTCTCTAAGCAGATGATTACTCGAAAGGGCTAAGAGGGCTTAGTCTCTCTACCTTCTTAGGTAAAAGAAAAGATTCTCTTTTTGGATTTGATTCCTCTGTGTAAAATATCTCTTGCTTCAATCGTAAGTGATTCGATTTGGTCATAAATGTTTAGAAATTTAATGCATATAAACTGTTTGTTGAAATGCCGCAGTTAATTATTGCGTGTGCACTTTGAAGTGTTTGTACAGAGTTTCGTGAGTCAACAGCTTTACTTGCCATTATTAGATTCTTTCATTTGTTCATGTATCTCAGTTTTTCAGATTGCGTTTGGGAAGAAACAAAAGAAGTTAATTTTCGTTTGCTTGTAAGATTTGTGATAGTTAGAGATGTCTTATAAGTCTTCTTGATGTACCCTTTTCTTGTTTTGCAGGTGGGATTTTGAGAAAAGGGACTAAAGATGCCATCTGAGAATCCTTTAAGTGCTGAGATGTCGAAGAAGGTTTCTTTATTTGGTTTAACTGATGTGAAGTTGTGGGTGTTGGTTTGTTTGGTAGTTGGAGCATTCTTAGCTTTGGTTCTATTTATCTTATCTATATGGATTGCATTCCGTCGGAAATCACGGAGACCATCTCACAAGATGTTACCTTTCAGTCAAATACCACGCGTGGCGAAAGATATCAGGGTTGATGATAGAGTTGGGTTTCAAAACCGCAATGAAAATCTATGTGTCACAGGTGCTGATAAATCGAGTGATAGAAACTCAGGGAAGATGATGTCTTACTTGGGGAGAACCAAGTCTAGTGATAATGATAGTATAAGTCAGTGTAGCTCTGTGCATCATCATGAGAGAACTTGCAGTTCTCACTCCGGTGAAGAAGGAAGCTTTGGAGCTGCTTGGAGACAAGCTTCCCTTGCCCAGGGCGGACTTGTAACAGCATCTCCTTTGGTTGGTTTGCCGGAAATATCTCATCTTGGTTGGGGACATTGGTTTACTCTTAGGGATCTTCAGTTAGCCACCAATCGTTTTGCTCCAGAGAATGTAATCGGTGAGGGTGGTTATGGAGTAGTTTATAAGGGTAGACTCATCAATGGTAATGATGTTGCTGTAAAGAAGCTTCTGAACAACCTGTAAGTTCTTGTTGGAACAATTGTTAGCCGTGTGTCCTGTGTCCTTTTACACTCTTAGTAACCCTTTCGAAATTTTGTTGTCTTTAGGGGACAAGCTGAGAAAGAATTCAGGGTTGAAGTTGAGGCTATTGGTCATGTACGGCACAAGAATCTTGTAAGGCTTCTAGGATATTGCATAGAGGGTGTTCATAGGTGAGTCTCTCTTGACTCTCTTGTCAGTGAATATGCTACTTATTTAGTCTCATCAGTAATCTCATGTAGAAACTATCCCCATGAATTTACTTCTATTTTGGTGTAATGCAGGATGCTTGTTTATGAGTATGTCAATAGTGGCAACTTAGAACAGTGGCTGCATGGAGACATGGGGAAACATAACACTCTCACATGGGAATCACGCATGAAGATCCTTATCGGTACTGCACAAGCGTAAGTTGTTTATAAGATTGACTATTGTAGGAACTCTGAGTTGACAATTAAATATAAATATTGACATTTGCTATGTGCTACAATTCACAGGCTTGCTTATTTGCATGAAGCAATAGAACCAAAAGTAATCCACAGAGACATTAAAGCAAGCAATATCCTGATTGATAATGACTTCAACGCAAAGCTTTCCGATTTTGGGTTAGCCAAGCTCTTAGAATCGGGTGAGAGTCACATCAATACCAGAGTGATGGGCACCTTTGGGTAAGCCTACAATCTGTACCCTTCTTTGGCATTGATTGGTTTGTTGTCTTCGTGTTATGAAAAGGTCATATGTGTGTATGTGTATCAGGTATGTAGCACCTGAATATGCTAATACAGGTCTATTAAACGAGAAGAGTGACGTCTATAGCTTTGGTGTCCTGCTTCTGGAAGCTATAACTGGAAGAGATCCAGTTGACTATGAACGTCCAGCTAATGAGGTAGACTAATATAAAGTTCAAGAGTATATTGTTTTTTTTTTTGAAATCTTGTTTGGGTGCTGAAACATATGTTCTCGTTGGCTAGGTGAATCTGGTTGAATGGCTTAAGATGATGGTTGGAACAGGAAGAGCTGAAGAAGTTGCTGATCCGAGGATTGAGCCTAAACCTGCTACACGTGCACTCAAACGTGGACTTCTTGTTGCACTGAGATGTGTAGATCCTGAGTCAGAGAAACGGCCCAAGATGAGCCAGGTTGTGCGGATGCTTGAATCAGATGACAACCCTTTTCGTGATGTATGTTAAATCCACCAAGTTTAGATGAATTCCGTGGGAAATACTTATACTTCGTTACTGTGATTATTTGATGGTAGAAATGTTATATAGTAGTATTTTGTTTTTGCAGGAGCGGAGGAGTAGAAAGAGTAGAACAGCGAGTATGGAGATAGTCGAGGCCACAGAGGAATCAGCTGAGACTAGCAAACGGCCTGGTCACTCACAGAACCACACAACAAAGCCTGAAAAGACACATGAATAGGAAACATGCTAAGTAACTTCACGTCACCACCAAATGTTCTACTTATGGATGAGGCATGAGTTTCTTCGTGCTTGTGGAGAAATACAGAAGAGCTGTTTCAGGTGTTTCTTAACATCCGGCGAGTAACTGATGATGCAATCTTAGGAGCCAAATATCTTTTGATGATAGAGAGGCCTTTTGTCTCTCTTGATCTTTGTGAATCTTGGTTCTTCTAAAACTCTGAGTCATGGCTGTTAGGATGTCAAACATAAGCCGTAGCCGATTTGTTGTTGTATTATAAATTGAATCTGTTTGTCACCTTCTCTCTTTGATTGAGACGTGTTTATAGTCAAGTTGAGATGTATCTTATAGAACGTTCACATCGGAGAAAAACTGTTACGGAAAAAGGTCCCAAATAATGCATAGTAACCCAGAACTTATGGGAATCATTACCAGGGCCCCAGGGATTCTAAAAAGTTGCACAAATCTAGAAACTCTCGTGTTCCCAGTATGATGAAACAAGCTGTTTAAAGTATCATGTAACACAAACACAATTGTTAATGCAACTAAACTTTATAACCTTTTCCTCAGGGACTCCTCCACAAAGCTATGAAGAGATGTGGAGACGTGATTTGTAAGTCTTGGGAAGATGCTAAAGATATATATATCAATGATGACAACATCGAGAAACCATATAGAGCATGTCAACGACTTTTTAGAGACAATGCCACATCCTGAATCACCGATTTTATACTATGATTTATCTTTTGAAGATGTGAAAGTATCCAACTCAGTTTCGAATGCTTACTAGAGTAGCTTCACCAAAGTGGTGTCCTGAAATCTGGGGGATCAATTATGCATACATATTAGGCACTCACTAAAATTATGGGGCCAAATGTTTCGTCTCAGCTATGCCGAAGACTAGTCTTGAGTGCATGACCAGCTCTGAAATTTTGAAATTACAAACGATTTAGTAAGGGTTTTAACAATTTTTTCTAATAAAAATTGAGAGCATATATGTATGTAATTTTCTTATATTTATCTATGCTTAGAGCGGTCTTGCTTGAGTGGGTAAAACAAAATCCAGACCTAAACCTTAACTTATCATTTCGTAATGTACATGGGACAAGAGACAAAAGAGTATGTTAGATGTACCGGTAATACTTATAGCTTGCCAGTTTCCTGGCACTTGTCACTACGGCCAGGGGCGGATCCACCCTTAGAGAGGGTGGGGGAGGTGCCACATAAGAAGATACAATATTTTGTTGAAGCTAAGATACATATAAAAGCTGTCAGCATTATGGTTTAGAAGACTAATGAGGTACTCCATACAACCAAGGTTCAAATCCAGTGAACGTTTTTTCCTTTTAAACTTTAGTTGATTTATTATATTTTAGTCAGATTTTTTTATAAAATCAGTTTTTCTTTCTTCTTTTTTTTGCTATCTAATGGGAAAAAATGGTTTTTCCTTTATTTTAATATTATTAAGTTTAGTTTAACAACTATTTTTACCAATTGTATTTTTAATTTTTACCAATTGTATTTTTAATATTTATATTAAAGTAACCAATAAAAACTATTTAACATAACAAAAACTTACTTTATCTTATTAATATGTTTTTTTTTAATAATTCTTTTTTAAAATATTCTTTAAAATTTCTAACTTAAATAATAATTGATTTTTAATATATATAATTAAGTTTGTTAAATATATATATATATATATATATATATATATTATGATAAGATTTATAAATATATATTGTGCCACATGTTATATTATTTTCTGGGTCCGCCCATGACTATGGCCACATATAAATGCAATCTCCAAAGCAATACGTTATCCTGAAACAAACATTTAGTTTTGGTAAGTTTCAGTATAACATGATTTAATCACTAACCTAGACCAATAAAACAATACAGCAAATCTTCACAAAAGTCCACTACCACTTGATTTTTGGTGGACAATGACTTGCTTAATTATTAAGCACAGGAACGACTCTACTGTTAAATAATTACATTAAAATAAATTAATCTTAGTGAATTAGTATCTGACTCAAGGGTACATTCACATGGTAAAGAGGTCAATGTGGCCATAACTAGTTTCTCTACTGACTAGAAAGGTTTTAGTGAAAACATCGTTGCCACCAGACCAACATTATATTTTATATACTCTATTATATTATAAATATATACGATATTACAATAAATTTTTGTAAACTTAACACTTTATTAACTCGAATTCTTGGTAAATTGATGAATATGTAATTAGAGTGTAACTAGACTATTTAAATTAACATGTTAGCCAATATATTTATATATATATATATATATATATATATATATATATATATATATATATATATATATATATATATTTCATTCACATATTAAAGAGATATCAAAGACGAAGCGAAACCAAATCGAAATCTTATAAATATCTATTGGATATAAAAATGATTTATCTAATAAATCTGGAACCGAATAGTTCCTACCAAAAACCGAACCGAATAACCCAATGCCCTGGTAATGCTAACTCTTTATTCATGTTAAAGAAAAAACTGTATTCATGTTATCTTATATCCTGAATCGAGTAGTTCTTACAAAAAACTGAACCAAATACTCGAATGTCCTGGTACATGTTAAAAAAAATTATTCATCTAATCTATTAAAATAGATTTTTATTTTTTTATCTACCTACAAATAGTCTAGATTTATCCATTTAGTTTATTTAATTTTTAGTATTTTGTATATAACAAACTTATTTATTATTAGATATACAATCTTAATGTATTGTTTAAATATTTTCAAAATAAGATATCAAAAGATATTACAAATATCTGTCCTACTATTGTATTTTGACAATATCTTTTAATATCTTTTTATTTTAAAAATATATATCTTTAATGTTTTAATATTTATTTAAATAATGAAATTCGAAATTATTTTTAAATTTTATTACAAATAAAAACAAATTCATTTTGATTTATAAAATAAGAAATATCATTCTATAATATTTATATATAAATAATTCATATTCATTATTACATTAAATAATATATGTAATATAAATTAATTACAACTATTTTATAAATTATAAATTTAAATAATTGCATATGCATGATAACATATTTTAGTTTACAACATACTTCAATTTATTAATACAAAATATTAAAATAATATATTTAAAAGCATAGATAATTTTTATATTTATATAATAACTAAATTATCACATTAACATATAATTAATATATTTGAATTTAAAATAAAATATTAATTTAGTGGATAGTAATATTATTTGATTATATAGTATATTGAATTATATTTTATGATTTACAATTACAGTTTTTTTGCAGCTTATTTCATAAAAATGTAAATATTTATCAAGTATGAAACCGGTTAAACACCATAATTAATTTATATTATAATAAATATTTATTTAATATTGTAATAAATAAATTCGACAAATATAAGCATTTTAAAATATATATTTTAAGTATGGATCATGTTAGAATAAAACACACTGGTTCTGGTTTTAATTTAATCACATCTGAAAATCTATAAAGTAATTATATATTGTTCAGTTTTGGATTATATTAGTTTGGTTTAAATATATCTGAAATTAAATTCAAATTTAAAAGCAAAACATAAGAAGTAAATACTTATTTATATAGAATTAGATATTTAAAACTTTAATTTAAATTAAAATACTTATTCAAAATACTATTTCAAAATAAATATAGAATTAAATATTTGAAATTCATATTTATGTTTCAAATATTTATACATATGATTAATATGAACATTGGGATTGGTTTTTAAACTTTTTTAGTTTTCAATTTTTTGGATTATCCGTTGAAGTTTGATGAATAACACTTTGGGGTTTGATACGTTTTGTATCATTCTAAGTGATCCATTCTGATATTTCTTACATTTTAAATCTGGTACGAATCAAATTTTTAGTTTGGATTCAATTCAAGCTTTGCATTATAGATTTCATACTCAAACCTACTTTAAATAAACAAAATATGTTTATATACAATTTTCCTCAAAAATTTATTCCACGCTTTTCTACATCTCATACTAATGATGAAGTAAAGGTTGATTTGCATATTTACTGCTTATTTAATCCTGACACCGTAATTGACCTTCGGAGATCTACAATATCATGAGTCACTAATCTCTTTAATTTTTCAAAAACTTTAAATGGTCAGAAGTATCTCACTGAATCATCCGTCTAACTAAAAACAACTTGTGGAAGCACCGTAACCTATTGGTTAAGGTTTAAAGGCTTCTACATCAGATATGGGGTTCGATTCTCAGACTATGCAGTTTCTACACCAAGAAGGTTTAATTCCCGGAGAAGGTGAATGGCGATTTATGCAGATTGAAGAAAAGGTTTACAAGAGATCTTTAGTATGGCGCAAGGCGTACCGTTAAGAATGGATATCATAGGGCGGCTCAGGATGATGCAGTCAGACGTGAATCCGCATAAGACAGGTAGAATTGTCGGCTATAATATCGTCTATGTAATATTTCTCATAATTTGTAATGCATAATTAACCAATGTCAAAAAAAAACTAAAAACAACTTCATAACTACTATCTAAATAATTAAGTATTGAAATTTAAATAAAAAGACACAAATTAAATTAGATATGGTTTTATAATTAGCATTTTTAGAATCACTACTAAATAACATGTGTCATTTTGTGATAGGTAGTAACTTCAAAAAAAAAGTTAAACTTCTTTTGGCACATGGTGATGATAACTAGGGGTGGAACGAACCCGGATATGCGGAAAATTTGAAGTATCTAGATTCGGATTCATCGGATCTGTGATTTTAGTATCCGGTTCCGAATTCGTGTCTTCCGGATATCCAGACTTTGGATATATGTCTAGATATTGTGATATCCGTAGCTATCCAGATTCGCATCCGTAAAAATAATTAAAAAAAAAATCAAAAATTCTAAAAATAATACATAAACTAAATATTTATGCATAATTTATGAATATATATATGACATATAATATTATTAATATAAAATTAGAATATCATTAAACTTATTTTATGTATAAATATTAATATATCAGATATAATTAATAATAAAATAAAAATTAATATAGTTTTAAAAATATGGATCCGAATCTGGATATCCAGATCTAAAAGTTAAGATATCCGGATCCGGATTCGGTTTGCATGGATCCAAAATTTTTCATCAGGATTTGGATCCGGTCATCCTCGCATATCCTAATTTCAAAGCGGATCTGAGATCGAATCCGGATTCCAGATAAAAATCCCAGCCCTAATGATAACTGAGATGCAAATGTTGTGATTGTGTACTCTTATGTTGTGATTAATGTTGTTAAATTGCATGATTGAATCGTTTGGGTTTGTTTCTCAATGTTTTTGTAGTTGGGCTAAGAAAAGAATTTGAGAATTCTGTTGTGTATGGTAAGATTGTTTATCTTTTTCTCTTGCAATTTGAACTTGACTTCGTGATCTCAACATACATGAACAATTAAAAAATGATTTGATTAACTATATATGACGTAAATTTGGTACAAGGAAAAATAACTATTAATCGTTTAGTTTTATTTATGATTTTTCAATCTACATTATATGTTCTTATGTCAATTTAATTTAAATTTTATATAATTCAGTAATTATAAGTTTTTTTTATTATAGAGTGTGATGCAACTAATCTAATTATAATTTTTCAAATTTTTTAAAATTTGGAACTTTTACTTGGTTCTATCATTGGAGAAATTAAAACTAGACAAGTATCTAAATTTTTTAATTTGATTATTTTCAATTAAAAGTTGATTTAGAGCCCTAATGGAAAATCTATTGTTGGAGATGGGGTTAATTTACGTACTCACTTCCACGTAAACAAAAATTAAAATTAGTTATGATAATTGAAGTATGAAGGTGCGTAAGGGATGATTAAGAGAATTTTCAGATTACCAACCAAAAAAATGCTGTCGATAAATATCATAATATTCTTTATAAAATTGCTAACCTGGAGCTAATAGTCTTAAAATACAATTTGCAAATAGCCTCTCAAAACCCATCACCGAATCCAGAAACAATATGTATATACCACTTAACTAACTAAGATTATGCTTTATATCTCAAACTTAAAATATAAAATACTCTGATTATAAAAAAAGTTGGACATTCTGCGTATCATTATTATTTGGTTACCAACAGCTATAAACTATATTCTAACTAAACATAATTTGGATAACCAAACTGGTGGAACAGAATCAACATAATTCATAGTAAAAAACAATTTTCTAATACTACATTTAAATTATTAGATTTAAAAGTATTTTAAATCTATACTGTTGGAGCGGATGTAAGCGTGAGGATAAACTCGATATCAAGATTGCATTTAGGGATGACCCCATGGTATGGTACACTTTTTAAGATTCCGAAATTTTACTTTTTGTAGGATACGTATGCAATATTTATAAAGTAAAATGGAAATCTAATTTTGAAATTAATATAAATATGAATTAAGTGATTGTAAAGTTATTCATTCACATAATAATATAAAAATCTTAAATAGATATTTGTTTTAATACATTTTTACTTTACTTATTTTCTTCGTGTTTTGATTCATGTTTGCTCATAATTTAAATTTACTAGCTATTGCCATTGCACTTTTTGTGTATTCGAGAAGATATGTCAAGCATGTACCACTAGATTAATACTAAATAATAATTTTTGAGAATGCATACTATTCATAAAATTTAGTGTATTAATAAATTAATCAAAATAGTTAACATATTTTGTAATTCTCGGAATATTGTCTAAACTAAATGCCATACTGGATTACATTCCAAATGCTACTCCCTCCGTTTCATATTTATAAGTTTCACAATAGAGAAATTTTTTCGTTACAAAAATAAAAATCGTTTTCAATTTTCAATATAAAATTTATTATTTTTATTATATAATTTATTTTTCTATTGGTTGAAATATAGTTTAGATGTATAATTAATTGTGTTTTATATAAAAATATGTAAAACTAATTATTTGTTAATCTGTGTGCACATAAAATGACACTTATAATAAAACATATAATCTTACTTAAGAAAATTATAAAATTTTATGTTGACTTTTTAAAAATAGTCAAAATGAATTCAGACCCTTATTTTGTGCTCTTTTTTTTTTAATTTAATATAAAAATTGCAATATATAGTTCTGGTAGGAAACTAAATGTTGGCTTAAGTTTGGTCCTGTTTTATAATGAATTAAATTATTCATATTGCTGTCCGATTAGTTTAGAATATTGGTTAACCACAAACATGCTCATATAAGATGAGAGTAATAATTCAAATCATTGTATTTTAAATGATGTATTAGCTGTATCAACGGACGTTAAGGCGGCTAGTCTTCCGTTTAGAGTGATGAACTACTATATATAGATACCATCATACCACCATCCCCGGCCTTATGGTGAGTCGAGATCAAGTCACCAAGAACAAGCACAATAAGAGACACACTAACGAGAGAGAGAGACGACATCAGAGAGAAAGAGATGGCAAAGAAACTGATGATAGCACTCGCATTCACTCTTATAATTCTCTTCGCTGTGCTCACTGCAATAATAGGTATAGTATATTAGTTGATTGCTATCTCTATATAGTTTTTTGTTGTGCACAGTTAATAATTTTTAACTTTTGAAACTATTTTCGGTCTGTATTTTTATACTGTTGAATTTTCGATGTCCAAACATGGGGTTGGGGTGTATTCAGTCTACAATATCTGAATTGACTGATTTTAGATGATTTTAAGTGAGCTGAAATTAACTATGATTTTTGTTAATAATCTCATTTAAAACTATGAGATTTGATTTTTATTTTTTTTCAACTAAAAAATTCTTCAAAACACTTTTAAATGATTAGAAGTATTTTGAAATCTACAATTTAAAATTACTTTTAATATCAAAAGGTTTTAAAGTAATTTTTTTTAACCTGTGTGCTACAGGAGATTTTAAATAATTTATCAAGTTATAAGTTTAATATTAATATAAAATAAAATAAAAAGAAAACAAAAAAAAAAAAATCAGCATATTAGTGGTCACTTCGACGTTCTGTTTGGAGTCAATTTTTTTTAAAAAAATTATGTATCTCGTGACGTCTCTCTTTTTTCAGATTCATAATAACTCACGTTTTTTCCGTTTCTAATTTTTCTTCTTCTAGGTGTTCATTTCCGAACGTCAAGGTATGCTCTCTTAACTCCTATGTTTTCACACTCAATATCGGATTGTACAAACCTATATTGAAATTCAGTTTTTAAATAGACAATAGATAATAGTTATGTTGTATCTCGTAAATCGTAATACTTTATCTTTCATTTTTTGTTTCTATTTCAAGAGGCAGATGTTCCAAACATTATTTTTCTTTTCCTTTTCGTATATAAGCCACGGTTGAACTTGATTATATATATATATATATATGAATCATTGATTATATATATATATGAATCATTATTACAGAAACAAGTTAGGCATCGCAACGCCGGAACAAAAGCTCGCATCTGGTCGCCTTACGCTTAAGAAAGTTGGTCCTAACCAAGTACGAAGTTTCTATATATGAATCATTGTTTATTTTTATGCTACTACAAGATTGTATTCTTTCCATATACTAGAATGTTTCAATTCAAAATATTGCTGTTAATGAGATTATAAATTATAGTGTTTATTTTGTCTAATATTTAAGGTGGTCGTTGATAACGGTATCATCCAAGTTACTTTCTCAAGTCCACAAGGCTTGATAACTGGAATCAAGTACAAGGGCTTTGACAATGTGTTGAACAACAAAATTGAAAATCGCGGGTACAGTACCTTTATTTAAGTTAATTTATATAGCTTTTAAAAATGTTTAGCATGATATATATATATATATATATATATGTGTCATTATATCCAGGTACTGGGACGTAATGTGGTATGAACCAGGACAAAAACAACTAATCGATCTGTGAGTTGTCGAATCTCTCTTCATATCTTTTTATTAATATATATTTCATTTTCACATGCCCCATATTACGTATATTTTATCTTGATATCATGTTTTAACAGTTTAGAAGGAGTAAATTTCAAAGTTATAAATCAAACAAGTGAGCATGTTGAAATTTCATTTTCACGTACTTGGGAGATTTCTCAACGTGGCTCACTGGTCCCCTTAAATGTAGACAAACGGTACGTTAGTTTATATACATGTATTAATTTTTGTAATTTTGAGTAATTATTTCTGACGACTTTCAATTATAATCAAAATAACTATCTATAAAGATATATCATTCGAAGAGGGGTATCTGGAATATACATATACGCTGTGTTAGAGAAGTTAAAAGGTTGGCCAACTGTGGACATAGACCAAACCAGGATCGTCTTCAAGCTTAACCCAAAGTATATCTGAGTAACACATCTTTTGATCAATATGTTCTACAATTATTAATGGTGAAATTGTTTTGACTTGGACATAATATACTGTTTTTTTGTTGACTGATGACATAATATACTGTTTTATGAAACAATTTTTCAGATTTGATTTTATGGCTATATCTGATCTACGGCAGAAAATTATGCCTTCTGAAATTGATCGAGATATTACTATTAGGCGTGCTGATCCATTAGCTTATAAAGAAGCTGTTCGTTTGATAAATCCTCAAAATCGTATATTTAAAGGGCAGGTATAAAAACAAATCCAAATTTTCAAGATTTTTTTTATTCTTCTAAATTTGAAAGGATTATAATACTCTTCTAATATTAAATTTTAAATTTCATAAATAATTTGTTGATACATTTCTTGAATCTATTCGGATTGTGTAGCGTTAGATAAACAGAGTTCTCGTATATATATATATATATTTTGTGTGTTTGTAGCTCTAACTTCATAATATTATTATTTTTTTTTCATAATATTATTTTCTTTGTTCGTAAACGTAACCTAAACCACTTTAAATATTTGTTTCGTTCATTTTATCACATTTTCATTCTGATATTAGCAATAACATAATTTGTATACGAATCTTGAGTAGTTGTAAACAGTAAACCGGATATACATAACAATGCAGGGACAAAAGCATGCAGATAATTGTAACGTAATGATTGGTTTTGACGCAGGTCGACGATAAGTACATGTACTCAATGGAAAACAAAGACAACAAAGTACATGGCTGGATCTCGTCGGACCAAGGTGTCGGCTTCTGGATGATAACTCCCAGCGAGGAGTTCCGTGTCTGTGGGCCCGTCAAACAAGAACTAACTTCTCATGTTGGACCCATCACACTCTCCGTGAGTATATACATCACCTCTCAAATAAACCTTTTAGTTCTCTTGTTCGGTCTAAGAATATAGGGTTTCATTTTAGATGTTTACAAGTTTACATTACGTGGGGAAAGATATGAATACAACTTATACAAGCATGGAGCCGTGGAAGAAGGTGTATGGTCCTGTCTTTGTATATCTCAACTCTGCCTCTTCTCCTAATCGTCTCTGGACCGATGCTAAACGACAGGTCTATTTCAATTTATGATTGTGTTCATTGACAATGCATAATGATGTATTTAAGTGTTAAAAATTGTTATATGTAGATGGTTGCGGAGGTCCAGAGTTGGCCATATGATTTCGTGAAGTCAGAAGATTACCCTCTTCATCACCAAAGAGGAACAGTCAAAGGTCAATTCTTTGTAATGGACAGGTAGATACATGTCTTATTAATCTTCAAAATACTCGATAACAACAAATATACATTGAATTATAACATATAATGCATAATTGGTCTCAGTCAGTCGTTAAGTCTTTTTTTTTATCAACCCTTTTAAGTCTTTTATAAAATCTATAACTCCTAAATCATACAGCAAAATTTTGTTTTAAGTTACAGACTAAGTTGAACAGCAATTTTTGTATCTACAACTTAACCAATCATTCATATATTTTAGTGATTTGCATTTGTGTCATTATCATCTAGATCCAATCTGTACATATCAAGAATGTTATAGACAAACCTTAAACTGTGTTTATGAATTGTGTAGATACATAAGCAACTCAAAGTTATTTGGGAAATTTGCTTTTGTGGGTTTAGCAATGCCCGGTAAAGCTGGTTCATGGCAAACCGAAAACAAGGTACCAAATTTAGGTTTTTACTATATTGGCTACGTGCTATATGAAGTAGTTTAAACTTTGCTACGTCATTCTTCTATGACAGAATTATATTTTTGACTGTTCTTTTTAGTATAAACTATTTACACTTTTATTAAAATGTATTTACTTTTATAGTAACTAAGATAACGTTGGTATATACACGGTGTTTATACTTTGAATTAGTACACACTTTACACTGAAAGATCAAAATATTTTCTGAGTTTTTTTTTTTGCCGGGTCGATGAATCAGTATCTCTCAAACAAATTAAACCAATGGCTTATAGTAATAATTTTTTAAACAAATGTTGGACGAAGGGATATCAATTTTGGACAAGAGCAGACAGAATGGGGATGTTCACAATAACGAATGTGAGACCAGGGAATTATAGTCTCTATGCATGGGTTTCTGGGCATATTGGTGACTATAAATATGAGCATGACATTACCATCACACCAGGTAATTAACTTTATTTACTAAAATACAGAAAATGAACTATGCGTTTATTGCATCCAACCAGATAAGAGTATTCATATCTTCTGGTTTTTCTTTTCACAACAAAATATTAATTATTCATTTGAGGTTTGTGTAGGCAGGGAGATAGACGTAGGAGGCATAGTGTATGAGCCGCCCAGAACCGGTTCTACACTGTGGGAAATCGGAAAACCAGACCGGACTGCGGCAGAATTCTATATACCGAACCCGGATCCAACCCTATTGACCAAACTTCATCTTAATAACTCTTATGATCCTGATCAAGACCGGTAAAATAATTAAACACCCGATCGAATATTATTCACAGTGTATCCCGCTGAGATATTAAATGGTGGTCTATTTCATATATATAATAGATTTAGACAATATGGTCTATGGGATCGTTACACTGCTTTGTATCCTCGAAATGATCTTATTTATATTGTTGGAGTGAGTGACTATAAAAAAGACTGGTTCTATGCACATGTGACCAGGTAAACAATATTTTATTTTTATCTTTATAGTTTCAAAATGATGTGTGTATAATTCAGTTAAATATACTGATATAGTATATATCTATTTATAGGAATGCTGGGAATGGAACATATCAAGCAACGACATGGCAAATTGTGTTTGATTTAAAAGCAGTGACTAAAACTGGAAACTACACGTTTCGAATGGCTTTAGCTGCAGCCACGACTGCGAATTTATCCGTTCGGATCAACGGACCTACGTCCAAACCTATTTTCATGATTGGGCTAGTAGGGCGAGATAACGCGATCGCGAGACATGGAATTCATGGGTTATACAGATTGTATGATATTAATGTTGGTGGAAACTTGCTTAGGGTTGGTAATAATACAATTTTTCTTACTCAAGACCGAAAATGGGATTCGTTTACAGGTGTTATGTATGATTATCTTCGTTTAGAAAGTCCTCCGGGAACTTAATCTATATAATAAAACTGTGTTAGCGTTGATTTTTTTAGTCAAACTGATAAAATTGAATCAATCTTTCCGGCTAAACTAAACAGAAAATAATTCAAGCAAAAAACTGGACTAGTTATAGGAAATATGTGACGGGAAGAGGTAGCAGTTTGGTAAAGACCTTGTGAGCCAATTGTCATGCTCACGGGTTCGACCTCAGGTGGAGGAACTGCCAATTCTTGTCACTAAATGCAGTATTGGATGTTGGGCCTTGTCCTCAACCCAGATATAGCTCTCCCGGGTGAAGTGGACCGCTGTCTGACCAGGGCCAGAGGAATGATCTACGTAAGTGGGGAACCTCTGGATTATCAAAAAAAAAAAAAAAATGTAAACTTACCTACAGTTATCTTGAATTATTTTTAACAAAGGCTACATAAATTTAATGTGGTTTTCAATTGACTATACGTTAATAAGCAAATGGAAAAAAATTTCAATTGGAAACTAAAATGTATATTTTCATAAATAATCGAACATATATATAAGGAGTCGCATAAGATTCAAGGAAAATCATAAGAAGAAACGACTGGATTTTGATTCTTGATGGATAGTGCTCTAAGATGAAAGGATTATAATTTTACAAGTTGAAGAATATTACTAACGATGTTTTGAAACCCGCTCGGCAATGTTTTTAAACCCGACCCGAACACTGAACCGGACAACTTACCGGGTCATTGGGTCGACCGCGGGTTAACCGCGGATTAATAAATGAAACTTTATTATATAATAATATATTAGCTATGAAAATAAAAATATAGAAACTAAAGTTAAATATTTTGTAAATGTTTTTAAAACATAAAATGTATAAATATACAAAATATCAAAAACTAGTTTAGACTATTTAATTTTTTTATAACAAGTTAAGAGTAATGACATCTAAAAAATTAAGATATACAATTTATAAATATTTAATTGTCTAATGAGAATAATAAATTAAACTTCAAATCCAAAATAAACCAAAAGTAAAATATCATTGTAATAAATTATAAATAACAAAAATAAACTAACATCAAATCACATCAACTAATTTTGGTTTTCGCTATCACCCTTTAGTTCATTTTCTTCACGTAGTATAGTGAAATCTTCATCAAAATTTAAAAATCACAGATGAAATAGTGTACTAGGTATTATGTATGATAAAAAGTCAAAAAGTTTAATCTAAATTTAAAGAAGAAGGCGGCAATACTAATAACTAAAACGTGAAAACCTAACTTTTAAATTAGAAATTTAGAATATAAAACAGAATAAAAACATAAGTTAAAACTAAAAATAAAATAAAAGTGTATTTAATCGTTCGACCAGTGGTTCAACCGACATCGGGTTTTGGGTTTTAGTGGGTTTTTGCGGGTTTTTACGGGTTTTTAAATTTTGGGTTTTTAACAAAACCCGAACCGGATTAATTTTGGGTCACCGAGTTTACTGGTTCAACCGCGGGTCCGGGTCGGGTTTCAAAAGACACTGAACAACTTCTCGGATCACTAGATCGATCACAAATGAACCGCAGATTAATAAATTTTATTATATAATAATATATCAACTATGAAAATAAAAGTATTGAACCTAAAATTAAGTATTTCCTAATTTTTTTGAAAACATTAAATAATAGTTTGAAAATGTATATATTTTCTGTCTTAAAAGTATTTAGAAAATATTTGATTTTAGTTTCTATGTTTTTATTTTCACTTGACATAAAAAATCTCAAAATAGTTTAAATTATTTATCTTTTGTAACAAGTTAAGAACTTAAGAATTATAACATCTAAGAAAAAATATTAAGATTTAAAACCAATATTTTGAAACCCAACCCAAACACTGAACTGAACGATTTCTTGTGTCACTGAATCATTGGATCGATCACAAATTAAAAAATTAATTAATTTTACTATATAATAATATATCAGATATGAAAATAAAAATATGGAACCTAAATTTAAATATTTCCTAAATATTTATAAAATATAAAAGAATAGTTTGGAAATGTATATATTTTATGTTTTAAAAACCATTTCAGAAATACTTAACTTTAATTTCTATATTTTTATTTTCACTTGACATAAAAAATATCAAAATAGCTCAACAAAAAAAATCTTCTTTTGGTGGCATAATAAATTTTTATCAAAATCTAAAAATCAAAAATAATGTATTAATATTATATATGATAAAAATAAGAAATTTTAATCAAAACGTAAATAAAAACTAAAATAAAAAAGTAAAAATTATTTATTGGTTCAACCGGTAATCAGATTTCGAATTTAGTGATTATTTATGTGTGTATTGGGTTTTAAATATTGATTTTTTCAGAAAACTTGAATCAGATTTATCTTGGATTACTAGGTTTACTAGTTCAACAGCGAATCCGGAGTCATTCAAACCCTATTACCATTGAGTTCTCGAAAAACATTTCATTTTGTGAAGACAATAAAAAATGAATCAGAGCTATGGGCCAATAGCCCAATATCGAGGGGAAAGACATAAGCTTAGACCCATAATTTGCAACGTATCGAAGCTCGTTTAGACAAAACTAATGAATTCAGTTACGTCCTAACATCATCGGAACTCGACACTCTAATTCACTCTCGGCGACGATGGCATAAACCCTAGTCTGCGACCTCTTTTCCCTCAAGCATTCAAATCTCTGTAAGTTCTCAGTTTCCACGCTCAATGTTTATTGATTCTCAGTTCTCAGATTCTGCGTTTGATCAAAACACAAAAAAAAAACACTCTGAAACTTTTTAGCCAATAAGAACATGTGTGTTTTGTCAAATCACTTACACAAGCCTCATCATGTCTTCATCCAGGTCGCAAACTCTTTAATCTATCTCCAAATGAATCCCAAAAAGATGGACACTGGCTCCAAAGACTTAATCAGCAGTCTCCCAGACGCACTTATCTGCCACATCTTATCCTTCCTCTCCACAAAGGACGCAGCTTTAACCTCAGTCCTCTCTCAAAGATGGAGAAATCTGCTAGCTTTTGTACCGAATCTCGATCTTGACAACACCATCTACGACCGTCCTAAAATGGGCCGAAAGAGAAGGCGCCATTTGCGCAAAAGCTTCAAGCTTTTTGTGGAAAGAGTCATGGCCTTGCAAGGAAACGCTCCATTGAACAAATTCTCTCTAAGGTGTAAAATCGCTTGTGTTACATCTCCTGTCAACCGTTGGGTACTTAATGCGTTGGAGCGTGGTGTGGTTGATCTTGATCTGTACATCTCTTCCGAACACGAGTATCCTTTACCTCCACAGGTTTTGATGAGCAAGACGTTGGTTAGGCTTAAAGTAGCTGGTACTGATGAGTTCATCATCGATGTCAAAGAAGTTTCTCTTCCGAAGCTCAAGACTTTGCATATGAATGATGTTTCTTTCGCTGACGAGAGTGGTGCTGCGTTTGGGAAGCTAGTTTCTGGTTGTCACGCGCTTGAGGAGTTGGTTATGGTTAAAATGTATTGGGACTTTGGTGGCTCCTGTTCTGTCTCAAACCCAACTCTCAAGAGACTAACCATCCGTACTCCAAACATTGATGAGATTCCAGAGAGTGTATCTTTCGACACTCCTAATCTCGTCTACTTAGATTTTACTGATGTTGTTGCGGCCAAGTATCCTAAAGTGAAGCTTGATTCGCTTGTTGAAGCTAGTGTAGGCATTAAAATGACACCTAACCAGGTCTTTCGCGGAAGAGATTTAGTAAACCGACATTACGGTTATAAGTTAAGCAAGGTGGTAAATGCAACAGATTTTATCATGGGAATAAGTAATGTTAAGATCCTTTACCTTTCTTCTCAGGCTCTTGAGGTTAGCATATCAATCAATCACATCTATATGTTCCTAGTTTCTTTGCTCTAAATTTTAAAGAGAAACCATATATATATACACTTGTTTTGGTTTGCTAACTTGTAAGAATTATAGTTGTGATTAATGTTCCTGTTACTTGTTGTTGTTGTTTCAGGCCCTTACTTTCTGCTGCAAAGCAATACCAGTCTTCAACAACCTGATTCATTTAACAATTGAGACTGACCAAGACGTGGATTGGGAATCATTGCCGAACCTACTCAAGAACTGTCCAAATCTAGAAACTCTTGTTTTTGAAGTACTATCACAAATCCTTTCTTAAATTTTTTTTTTTTTTCTAAAACACTTTAAGCTCTGAAGAATTAACATTTCCTTTATTGTACTTCAGGGACTCCATTACGGAGACACAAATCAATGTTTTGATGTTGGATACCGTTTCAAAGATACAAACGAATGTTTTGTGACGGGTGCGGACAGGTGTGTATGCAAACCATGGGATGGCATTCCTGTTTGGCTATCATCAAGCCCTGTGAAGAAGCTGAAGGTATTGAAGTTTGGAGAGGTCACTTATTATAAGGATGACATGGATAAACAGACGGATCTGATGAACTACTTTGTGGAAACCATGCCGAATCTTGAAGAAGTTGTGTTATACTATGATACTCCGTTTGACAGTGATCTGGAAATAATATCACACGGATTTCAGATGCTTGAGAAAGTAGCCTCAACCAAATGCAATATCCAAGTAATCTCTGATACCATTAGCTTCTCAACTACTGTGTACTCTTCTGCTTCATCGACAAGTGGGCTCGTCTTCTTCAAGAACACCTTCCCGGTTTGAAGATAATCCTTGCTACATTTGTCGGAGAAGATTAGCAAAAGCGCTCTTTCAGCTTCTCCATAAGTACTTTCTTGTTATTCATGTCTTTGTAAAGTTTGCTACACTAAAAAAAAAAGAAAAAAAAAGTTTGCTATACTCTTAAGGAAGTAAGGAACCTTATCTGTTATGTTTGTTGTTCAAAAAGACCTCAGCATTATGTTTTGTTTTTCTCCATCAGTACTGTTTCAGCTTCTCATAGTATGCGTTCTACTCTAATCACATTGGTCACTGATACGGTGTCGTTTCCGAGCGGTGCGTGCTCCAACCACCACTTATACGACACCATTTGACATTGGAAACCACCCATCCCGCCATTGCTGCTATCTCTCATTAGAAAGCAATAGACAACAAAAAAACCCTACTTTTTCTGTTCAAGTTCGTCTCTCCACATATCTGGCGATTTTGATGGTCCTCAAGTAAGTTTCTTCTTCTTACAAGATTGTGTAAAAAAGACAAGACTTTGGAACTGTTTTGCAGCTTGAGAATGTCTTAATTTGATATTTTGTTCTTGTAATTGCTTAGGTTGTAAGTTGTGTTCGAAACAAACAATGGATTTTGTCGCAAGAGATATGTTCAGCAGTCTGCCAGATCCTCTGATCTCCCACATCTTGTCTTTCCTTCCGACAAAAGAAGCAGCTTCCACATCTGTTCTCTCTAAAAGGTGGCGTTTTTTGTTTGCTTCTGTAACAAATCTTGATTTTAAAAGCAGTGCCAACAGTTCAAGTTTCATGGAGTTTGTGGATATGTTGCTGGCTTTGCAAGGTGAATGCTCCATTAAACAGATTCTCTCTGAACTTAACTGATTATCCTGATCCAGTTCTTGTCACTGTTTGGATATTACATGTGTTGGGACGCGGTGGTGTTGTGGATCTTGTTCTACACCTGCTCTCGGAGTATCCCTTGCCTCCTGAGATCTTTCTTAGCAAGACACTGGTTAGGCTGAAACTAGGAGGGGGATATGGTGTCACTTTCAGCACTGACGTTGAAAGTGTGTTTCTTCCAAAGCTTAAGACTCTTGATCTTGATTCCGTTTTCTTTGAAGAAGGAGGTGTTGGGTTTGCGAAGCTTCTTTCTGGCTGTCCTGTGCTTGAGGAATTAGTACTCGTGAATATGGGGTGGGATGACTGGGAGTTTTTCTCTGTGTCTGTCGCAAGCCTCAAGAAGCTAACGCTTTTCTTGGATGACTTTGGTGAGAACCCAAAGAGTGTCTCGTTTGATACTCCAAACCTTAAGTATTTAGAATATACTAACAATATTGCCAGGAAGTATCCAAGAGTTAGTTTCAGTTCTCTTGTTGAAGCTCATATTGGTCTTCGACTCACAGGATATCAAAGTGCAGATGCAAACTTTTCAGAAGAAGAGCTCTGGTACTCTGAAGGCTATGATGAGGAGAAAGTGATGGTTGGTAATGCAACAAATTTTCTTTTGGATTATGCAATGTTCAGATCTTATATCTATCTGCCAAAGCACTTGAGGTTTGTATATCAACCCCCATCGTTATGTCAAATAACTTTGTTTTTAGTGTAACATTATGGTTATAATGGCTTCAGCTTAGTGATCACAAGTGAGTTGATTTGTTGTTTCAGGTACTTATTTTCTGCTGTGAAGCTACACTGGTATTTAACAACTTGATTCAGTTAACGATTGAGAGTAACTCGAAACTTGGATGGGATTCATTGCCACCTCTTCTACAAAGTTGTCCTAATCTAAAAACTCTTATATTCAAGGTAAAAGCATCTTGATTTCACATTAAAAGGTTACACAAACCTTAACCTTTGAAATCCATTGTTTTCATTCTTTTGGTTAGTATCAACTTTGAATTTGAGACCTTCCTTAATACTTTCTACAGGGTCTTGTCCACAAACGGACCGATGGATGTGGGAACATGTGCCCTTGCAAACCTCTGAAGAATCCTTCTTGCCTTTCAAAAGATAATTCTGTCTGAACACATTGATGATGAGGGGATGGAGATGGGGCAGATAAAGCATTTCTTGGAGAATATGCCACGGCTTGAACAGTTTGTAGTTTACATCAACAGATCATATGACTCTTCTGTGTTTGCTCTATCCAAGAATCTTCAGAGTATTCCTAGAATAGCTTCACCAAAGTGCAATATCCAAGTTATCTCACCGAATCTTAACTTGTCCTCTACTTTGCCTTCTACCTTATAGAGGAAATGGTCTGCTCCTCCAAATAAAGAATACTTCTGGTTTCTCAAGGCTTTGATCCAAACTCCAAGCAAATAAGATATCCATTGTTTACGTCGTTTGTACTCTGCTCAGCATCTTAGTTTATTGACTGGTGTGTTATGCTTTTGTTGTACTTTTTGAAATTCTGAAGATGCTAAGTTTGTGTTGTGTCAAATCACACATGTTGTTTCTGAACTTATTATTTGAGTTCTTAAAAGCTTTTATAAGCTTTTTATTTTGAAAAGTTCCATCGTACAAAACGTTTGAAAGTGACTTCTCATAGCCGACCAAATAATTTACATATTATCTTAAGTTTGTGAAGGAAACAAAAACAAATGTCCTTTTACAAGTTTGTGAATATAATATTCATTTCTAGTCTTGGTCATGGTTTGCTTCTTCCATTATTACTGTTTACAAGATCCAGAAGTTCTGCAAAATCAAATTCTAATCCTCTTTCCTCTTCCACTACCTTGATGAACCTCCTCTGTTTGATTGCACTTGTAAGGTGAATCTTCTTTTACACTTAGCCCAAGTAAGTTTTCTAATCTCTGCTTTTGATCTTGTGGTTCCTATAGGATCTGGTTTAGTTTTGTAGTTACTGAGAGACCTTGAAACTTAACTAGTTTGGAATATATTGTTTAGGTTTGTATGTGTTGATCTGTCTACAAAAAGACATGGATGCTTGTTCTGAAGATGTGATCAACTGTTTACCAGACAATCTCCTTTGCCAAATCTTGTCCAACTTGTCTACAAAAGAAGCTGCGTTGACTTCACTTCTCTCAAAAAGATGGCGGTATCTGTTTGCTCTTGTGCCAAACCTTGATTTCGACAGCTTTTCCTCTCTACATCAGGATCATACGAGTTTTATAGATTTTGTGGATAGAGTGTTGAAGTTACGAGGAGAAGATCGTGTTAACAGGTTCACTCTAAAATGTGGAGATGGTTTTGAGGATGAAGACGTGTATCCTTGGATATCAAACGTGCTGAGACATGGTGTATCAGATCTTTCTCTACACGTCTCTTCCTCATTGGTTTATTGGTTGCCTTCAAAGGTTTTTGCGAGTAAGACACTGGTTAGGCTGAAGATAGGACCTGAAAATGGTCCTAAAGTTAAACTGAAAAATGTTTGTCTTCCAAGGCTCAAGACTCTGATTCTAGACTCAGTTGTGTTTGGAGAGGGTGAGATTGGTTTTGCAAAGCTTCTATCTGGTTGTCCTGTGCTTGAGGAACTAAGTTTGTGTAATCTTGAGTGGGGTTATTGGGGTTCTTGCTCTGTGGCTTCTAAAATCCTCAAGAGACTAACGCTATGTTGTGCAGACTGTGATGAAAATCCAAAGAGGGTTTCATTTGATACTCCAAACGTTGTTTACTTCAAATATTCTGATAATATTGCGCAGAAGTATCCAAAGCTGAACTTTGATTCGCTGGTTAATGCTAGTATCGATATTCGGATGACAAATGATCAGAAAGCAAATGTCAGATATGTAACTGATCATGATGAGGAAAGAGAGATCATTGGTAATGCAACAGAGCTTCTTATGGGCATATGCAATGTGAAGATCCTTTACTTATCTTATGACACCCTTGAGGTATGTGAGTCTTAACATTATTCTAGGCTTTTAGGTAGTGATTGGGAATGAACTTATTGATTTTTGTTTCGTTTTAGACACTTAATTTTTGCTGTGAAGCAACACCGGTGTTCAACAACTTGACTCATCTAACTATTGAGAGTAATCAAGAAGTAGGATGGGAATCATTGCCAAACCTTCTCAAGAACTGTCCAAACCTTGAAACTCTTGTCTTCCAAGTAAGTGAACTAAACCCTTGAAAATGAATCTCTTGGCTCCTTTTACATCAAAGCCTTTTTTTGTAAACCATTTTTATTGAAGTTTGAGATGTTTCTTTTATGTTTTAGGGACTCATTCACAAAGCGACGGATAAATGCGGGGATGTGTGCTTGTGCAAAGGTTTGCAGAAAAGCTCTTCTTCCCTATCACATTGTCCGGTGAAGTTTCTTAGGATATTGAAATCTGGTGAAGCCTGTGATGGTGATGACGATATGAACATAGAGATGGAAATAATCAAGCATTTCTTAGAGAAGATGTTGAATCTTGAACAGATCATAATATACTACAATACATCAATCAAAGATGATCTGATTGAAGTATCAAGACAACTACAGATGCTTCCTCAAGTAGCTTCATCCAAGTGCAAGATCCAAGTAATCTCTGATAGCCTCGGCTCATCACTTATGGCGCCATGCCTCCTTTACCAGTAGGAACCTATGGATATCTCTCTTGGAAACAAGTCTATGTAGTTACTAAAAGAATCTAAAAACTCAAAATCAAGATTCTCTTGATTCTACTTTGTTGATTGCATAATAATAACAAATGCTATGTTTCAGAAAGTTTATTATTATGAGTGAATGGAAAATCAGCCACTCAAACTAAGAACCAAAACAAGCAAAAGATAATCCAGCAGTCTCAATCAAAAGCACAAATCATCAAAGTCACAAAAAAAAACTTGAAAGCAAAAGACATGAAGAAGAGGAGAGAATCTTGTTTTAGCTGAGGTTACCAAAGATGACTTGAATCTCACAACTTGGTGAAGCTTTTGTAGGAAAGCTCTTAAGTTCACTTGACAATTCAATCACAGCATCATTAGACAATGTATCGTAGTATACTATCAGTTGTTTAAGTCGCGGCATTGTCTCTAGGAAGTGCTTGATCAGCTCTCTCTCTTTCTGTTCGCCAGATTCACCAAATTTCGTAATCTTTAAAATTTTCACTGGACTTGATGATAAGCAAGTAGGTATCACCCCTGAAAACATGCATAGGCACCCATCAACTTCCCAACATTTGATTGTATATATGTGACCGAGTCCCTGAATCATAGTAGAAACACAACTTAACAACCTAGTTTTGTCTGTGTTAAAAGATAGCAAAAAAGAGATATAATAAGTGTTGTTACTTCAAACACCAAGGTTTCAAGATTTGGACATTTCTGGAGTAAAGTCGGTAATGATTCCCATCTAGATATGATGCCTGTCTGAATAGTTAAATCAATCATGTTGTGGAACACAGGTATATGATCACAGCATAAATTTAAAACCTGAAAACAAAAATGTATCCTCTCATCAACAATATACAAATCACTAACTCAAAAGTTATTAATGTTCCAATACTAAATACCTCAAGAGTGGTGGCAGATATGTAAAGGGTCTGAACATTGCGTATTCCCATGAGAAAATCTGACACATCACCGACCAAATGTCCATAGCTTGCTTGTGCATGCTGCTCACTTGTCATTGCAAGGTAGACTCTAGCTTTAACAAGTGAGTTGAACTTCACCTTTGGATACTTGACTGAAACATAATCACAGTAGTGCAAGTAGACAACATTTGGTGTATCAAATGAAACACTATTTGGATTTTTATCATAGTCGATACAAGCTGATAGGACCAGTCTCTTGAGGGTTTTGGAAGACACAGAACGGTTCCTAAAATCAGAGTCGACATTAATCAAAACTAACTCTTCAAGGACATGACAACCAGAAGTAACCTTCTCAAAACAATCACCACCTTGACCTAACATGACTTCGCTGATGTGAAGAGTCTTAAGCTTTGGAAGAAACACATCTTCCATATCAATGGCTATAACACTTTCAGATATGATCCCCAGCCTAACCAGTGATTTGCTCATAAACACCTCTGAAGGGAGACAAACCCCAACCATGTTAAAGTGTAAATAAAGATCTGACACTCTACGTTCCAACACATTTGATACCCAGTTTGTGACACAGACCGGATCAACACCATGCACACACTTTAAAGAGAACTCGTTTACAGTAGAGTTCCCTTGCAGCGCCAACACTCTGTCCACAAAATCAGTAAAAACTCTAAGAATCTTAGCCTCTTCCCATTCACACGTACCAGGTTCAAAACGTGTGACCGAGCCGTCGAAGTCAAGGTTTGGTCTGTCAGCAAACAGGTACCGCCATTTTTTGGAGAGAATTGAAGTCAAGGCAGACTCTTTTGTGGGGAGGAATGATAATATGTGGCTAATCAGAGCTTCTGGTAGATCGCTGATTCTATCCATCTTCTTCTTAATTTAAACACATAGTGATAGATCTTGAATGAGTTATATAAACTGTGTATCAGAAAAAGCAAATTGCTAGAGAATCCTTTTCATAATGAATTATGATTATGGATACGTTAACATTAAGAGAATATTTGATTCCATTTATGACAAATTGAATTACAAACAAGCCATTATGGTAACAATAATCCTTAGACATTATTATTTAACAAGTCATTTTGCCATGTGTCATTTTCACAGTCAATTTCACTAAAAAAAAAAGTAACATAACATAATAGAAAAGATAACATAGCTTAAAAAAAATGTGTCATGAACAATTATATTTGTTGATTTCTATTTATGATAAGCTTTTTAAAATATGTTAATAGCTCATATAATAATCAAAATAAATATATTTAAATATAACATCAAATAATATAATCATAGAAATACATTTTTTAAAAATTTCAAATTATTATTTTAGTATATGCTTATAATTATACTATTTTATAACTAAACAAGAGTTTCAAAATTTTGTATAATCTTTTTAAGAAGTTATAAATTTTGAATCAATACCATTTGTTTTTTTATATCTACAAGTAAATATTAATGATTGATTGCTTCCATATATGACAAATTGCATTACAAACAAGCGGAACAAGACATGTTTCATAATCAGATTTTCATCAAAGAGATGATTACATGGTATAATATAAATGATGACATATCTTATATTAAATATGATATGAACAACTACAATTAATATTGATTTCTATTTTATTTATTTTTTTAAAATAGATAATAAATCATATATAATTATATTTAAATATAACTTTAAATAATATAATAATTAAAATATACTTTTTACAAATTTAAAAATATGATTTTAGTATATTTTTATAATTATACTATTTTTATTACTAAACAAGATTTTCAAAACTTTATATAATCTTCTTAAAAAGTTATAAATTTTTAATCAAAGCCATTTGTTGTTTATATCTATAAGTTTAAAAAATTCTATTTAATTTTATTTTTTGATAGCTATACAATTTATATCATTTTCTAATTTTATACGAGTTACTTTAAGATCTTAATCCAGAAATCTGTCTAAAGTTATAATTTTAAATATATATATATATATATATATATATATATATATATATATATATATATATATATATATATATTCTTAAATATAAATTAAATTACTATTTTGTCTTATTTTCTGTTTAACTAAATTACATCTATATTAAAATATTTATATAAAACAAAAAAAATGATGACAATATTAATATTTAAAGTATTAATAAGTTTTTATTTTAAATATAATTTAAATTAAAAATGTATTCTCTACTTAGTACATGAAAATACCTAGTCATATACAAGTATAAAATGCTTTCAATAGCTTTTAGTTTTCGAGAATTTCAAAATTATTTTCTTTTTTTAGAATTTGGTGGTGAGATTTGATATCAATATTGGTTGATTCTCTGCATTTATAACGCATGGATGATAAAGAAATACGCATGACACATAAATATAATCAAATCCTCCATTAGAAAAGCTTATCTTCTATATAATAAAAGAGAATCGTTTCAACATATTAGCTATGATATGTTTCTTCACTAAAATCATTCTCAAAATTTCTAGAGTGAAATATTGGTTCAGATCAACATATAATATAATTTTAATTACAATAACCATAAAAATTATTATTAATCTCATTCATTTTTCCTTTAAAAAACTACGGAATTACTTTATGTGGTTAAAATATATATATGACAATAATAATTTGAATAAAAAAGATTTGCTAGAAACTTGTGTGACTTCTATTCTTTTTTGTTAAATTTATATTATAAAAATAAATTGAACAATCACATTATCTATATAATAAAAATAGATTATTTCGCATATGCTATATTTTAAATTAAAAATGATTATAAATTAATAAAAAATTTAAAAATTTCACATAGAATATTTTTTGATTAATAGTTTTTTTTATGACAAGTTACGTACGATTATAAAATTAATGAGTAAGCGTACCAATTAATAGATATTCAGACATGATATATATATATATATATATATATATATATATATATATATATATATTGACCTTTAAATTAACCTATATACCATTAAATACATAAATATTTTAACTTCAACAAGTATTGAAAATTCAATACTTCAATTTTCAAACCTTGAATTGATATTTTAAAAATAATTATGAATTACTATAAATATTAAATGTCTCACATTGAAAATTATGTTATCAATTATTTAAAAATTTGTTATAAAAATATACAAATGATCATAAACCATATAAGAATGAAACTTTATTTAATAGATAGTCAAATTAAAAATCTACTATATATATATTCTTTATTTTTTAGGTTTACTTATATAAAGTGATTGTAAATAAACAAATGTATTTTTTATTTATGTGTTCACGCTAATTTAATTATATACATAATAATTAATATTTTATCATTTATTCAATATATATATATATATAGTTTTATAATAAATTAAAATACAAAATAAATAATAATACATAAAATAATTCATATATATACTTCTGGTCTTAACCTAGTTGTTATTATAAATTTTGGAAATGGTGCAAAGAGAGATACATAAGATATATACATTAACATAGTTTTCACCATCATCATAATCATCAGATCATTGCGTCAGGTCATTAAGAAGATATCTTCAGATCTTAAGAATGAAGGTGATTGTGCTATTGTTAGAAAAAGCATCACCAAGTGATTTTTTGTTTTCTATTTCTTCATTTTCTCAGGAAAAAAAAAACTGGCTTGCTTGACCTTCAGGTTTCATTTATCTAATCTTATTGGGTTAACATTCAGGATTGACCATGAGTTATTGGACCCATTTGTATCACTAGTAGAAGTTTCCGGTAATTTTATTTTGCTTCTCCAATATTAATGTTACTTATAAAGGATAATCTAATTAGCCAGTATATAATTCTTGATCAGTTTCACCTCCTGGTGGATTCAGAGATCATCCTCATAGAGGTCAAATCACTTGGCCATTCTTATATATGTATACACAGAGCTTTCTCTGATGTAATTGGATCAACTCTGTGCAGGTTTTGAAAGTGTTACATACATGCTATAGGTGACAAAGACTCAGCCATCTTCTCCATATATATCAGATTCTTGAGTCTTGATGTGAATATTTATCATGCTTTTAGTGATATGCAAGGATGAATCATATATCAAGACATCAATAGTCATAAGGGTACAATCCATGCAGGAGATGTTCAGGTGAAGACAATTGGATCCTCCTTTAAGCTTAATTTTCTGGTTTCATCCGTTTGAGTCTGCTTTTATTACAGTGGATGACAGCAGGAAAAAGAATCATATATACATTTCTTATTGATTTTGTTTTGTTTTATACATTTAACTTCTGCTGTGAAGCCATGCCAGTGTTTAACAACTTCATCTAACTAATCCGCAAGTAGGATGGGAATCATTGTTGATTGATTCAAAGTCAATCTAGAAATTAGGAAGTGTTGGGTTTATGGTTAAGTTTAACGTGGGTTGTTTTCCTAGTTATTAGGAGTTTATTATTTAGTTTTTAATTATGGGATAATGGGGTAGTTATCTTTTGTTTTATATATTTCAGTATTTTGTAATTGTTATCTTTTAAGCTTTCTCAATTAAACGTAATCTTTCCAGATCGCTTCCTTTCTCTGAAATTTCTCCAACAATTGTGGTATCAGAGCAAAGTAAAAAATCCAGGTTTCAATCCTCTTAAGAAGAAGAAGAAACGATGGCGAACAATGGGACAAAAATGCAGGCACTTGTTCCAATTTTCAAAGGTGAAAAGTATCATCTATGGAGTCTCAAGATGAAGACTATGTTCCGATCGCAGGAACTATGGGATCTGGTCGAGTCTGGCTTTGAAGATGTCAATCCAGAAGAACCTGATCAACCTCTACGGGAGAGAAGAAAGAAAGATGCAAAGGCATTGTTTTTCATCCAAACAGCATTGGATGATGATATACTCTCAAGGATCTCTGCAGAAAACACAGCTCATGAAGCGTGGGAGATTCTGAAGAAGGAGTATATGGGAGCACAAAAGGTGATCCAGGTAAAGTTACAAACTTTAAGGCAAAAGTTTGAAACTTTGAGTATGGAGAAGAGAGAAACTGTTCAAGAGTACTTGGCTAGAGTCTCTTCAATTGTGAATCAGATGTAGGCTTATGGTGAGTTTCCCACCGACGAGAGCATCGTGAGCAAGGTGCTAAGGAGTCTGTCATCGCAGTTTGAGTATGTGGTTCCAGCAATCATTGAGTCAAATGATCTGAGCACATACACATTTGATGAGTTGATGAGTTCTTTGATGGCTCATGAAGATCGGCTTAGCAAAGCCAATGAGAAAGCTGAAGAAAAAGCTTTTCAAGTGAAAGGAGAATCTTCAAAAAATGGAAGATTTGGATATTATGGAAGCCAAGACAGAGGCAGAGGTGGCTGTCATGGTCGTGGCCATGGTTATGGAAGAGGAAGAGGTGGATTCAATGAAAAGAATCAACACCAAAGTTCATATGATGAAGATCAAGGTTATAACAGCAGTGGATACAAGGATCAAGATCAGTTCAAGAGCAATATTCAGTGTAGATATTGCAAGAAGTTTGGGCACAAGGAAGCTGAGTGCTGGTCCAAACAAAGGAATGAGCAGAAATCAAATTTTGCTCAAAATGGTGAAGAAGAAAGTAAGTTGTTCATGATGTATTCGACTTGCACAAGTGCGTCTGATGTGGATAGTGGTTGTTCCAATCACATGGAAGGAACAAAGTCGTTATTCAAGGAGATTGATGAGTCAAAGAAAAGTGATATTCCTCTTGACGTGTTAACTGTTCAAGGGAGAGATTTGGTTGCGCAGGTTAAAGGCGATGCAAAGACAAACCTGTGGCATTTCTGTTATGGTGACATGAATGAGTTCAAGTTCCTGAAGAAGGATGAGAAGGTGTATATTTCTGGCCCTCTGTATTTTGAAGAAGCAGGAAGGTCATTTGAGTGGCAGATTGCAATGAAAGAGGAGATGCAATCAATGAAGAATTCAACATGGGAGTTCTACATAAAGAAGAAGCAAAGAGAAGATGGAATCTTTGCGTGTCAGAAGAAGTATGTTGTTGATTTGGTGAAGAAGTTCATCATGTCTGATTGTGAGAAGGCACTCACAACAAATGATTATGGTATGTGGTTCTCAAACTTGTTCAATTTCAAGTTTGTCGGTTGGACATATAACAACTGGTCAGGAAGTTTTGATGATAAGAAAATCAATTCGGGAAATTGGTTTGGTTTTGGGTCTGGTGATGTTAGTTGGTTTTCAAAGAAGCAAGAAAACGCGGTACTTTCATCATCTGAAGTAGAGTATGTGACAGAAAGTGCAGCAACAAGGCAAGTTCTATGGTCAAAGAAGCTATTAGCTGATTTATGTCTTGAACAAGTTGAAACTACAGAGATTTACTATGACAACAAGAATCCAGCAGCTTATGGCAGAATCAAGAAGTTCGCAATGTGCAACTTTGAATCAAGGGGGAATGTTGATTGATTCAAAGTCAATCTAGAAATTAGGAAGTGTTGGGTTTATGGTTAAGTTTAACGTGGGTTGTTTTCCTAGTTATTAGGAGTTTATTATTTAGTTTTTAATTATGGGACAATGGGATAGTTATCTTTTGTTTTATATATTTCAGTATTTTGTAATTGTTATCTTTTAAGCTTTCTCAATTAAACGTAATCTTTCCAGATCGCTTCCTTTCTCTGAAATTTCTCCAACAATCATTGCCAAACCTTGTTAAGAACTGTCCAAATCTTGAAACTCTTGTCTTCCAAGTAAATGAACTTAACCCTTGAGAATGAATCTCTTGGCTCCTTTTACGTCAAAGCCTTTTTTGTAAGCCATTTTGTATTGAAGTCTGAGATATTTCTTTTATGTTTTAGGGACTCATTCACAAAGCTACAGATAAATGTGGGGATGTGTGCTTATGCAAATGTTTGCAGAAGAATCCTTCTTCCCTATCATATTGTCTGGTGAAGTTTGGAGAAGCCTGTGATGATGATGACGATGTGGACATGTAAATGGAGATGAAAATGATCAAGCATTTCTTAGAGAAGCTGTTGAATCTTGAACAACTCATAATATATTACAATACATCAATCATTGATGACCTGGTTGAAGTATCAAAACAGCTTCAGATGCTTCCTCAAGTAGCTTGCTTCATGTGCAAGATCCAAGTAATCTATGATAGCCTCGGCTTATCAATCATCGCGCCACGCCTCCTCGTGGATACAAGTCTATGTATTTACTAAAATATCTAAAAACCTCAAAATCAAGATTCTCTTGATTCTACCTTGTTGATTGCATAATAATAGCAAATGCTATGTTTCAGAAAGTTTATTATTATGAGTGAATGGAAAATCAGCCACTCAAAGTAAGAACCAAAACAAGAAAAAAACAATCAAAAGCACAAATCATCAAAGTCTCATAAAAAAAAATTGAAAGCAAAAGGCATAAAGAACAGGAGGAATCTTGGTTTAGCTGCTGAGGTTACCAAAGATCACTTGAATCTTGCAGTTTGGTGAAGCTTTTGTAGGAAAGCTCTTAAGTTCACTTGACAGTTCAATCACATCATCTTCAAACAATGTATCATCATAGTATATCATCAGTTCTTCAAGCCGCGGCATTGTCTCTAGGAAGTACTTGATCAGCAGCACTGTCTCTTTCTCTACACCAAATTTCGTAATCTTTAAAATTTTCACTGGACTTGATGATAAGCAAGTAGGAACCTCCCCTGAAAACTTGCATAGGCACCCATCAACATCTCTACATTTGATTGTATATGTGTGGCTGAGTCCCTGAAAAATAGTAGAAACACAACTTGATGACCAAGTTTTGTCTGTGTTAGAAGATGCAATAAAGAGATATAATAAGTGTTGTTACTTCAAAAACCAGGGTTTCAAGATTTGGACATTTCTTGAGTAAAGCCGGTAATGATTCCCATCCTGATTTGCTTGACTGAATAGTTAAATCAACCATGTTGTGGAACACAGGTATGTGGTCACAGCAGAAAGTAAGAACCTGAAAACAAAAACATTTCCTCATAAATGTACAATTATTTAACTCAAAAGTTATCAATGTTACAATACTATACCTCAAGAGTGTTGGCAGATACGTAAAGGGTCTGAACACTGCTTATTCCCATGAGAAAATCTGTTACATCGCCCACCGAATGTTCATAGCTTGCTTGTGCATGCTGCTCACTTGTCATTGAAAGGTCGATAACAGCTTCAACAAGTGAATTCAACTTGACCTTTGGATACTTGCCCGCCACGTAATCAGAGTACTCCAAGTAGACAACATTTGGTGTATCAAATGAAACACTATCCGGATTCTTGTCATAGTCTATACAAGATAGGGCTAGTCTCTTGAGTGTTTCGGAAGACAAAGAACGGTTCCAAAAATCAGAGTAGACATTAATAAGAACCAACTCATCAAGGACATGACAACCAGAAGTTAACTTCTCAAAACAATCACCACCTTGACCTAACATGATTTTGTTGATGTAAAGAGTCTTGAGCTTTGGAAGAAACACATCTTCCAGATCAATGGCTATAACATTTTCAGATTCTATCCTCAGCGTCACCAGTGACTTGCTCATAAAGACCTCTGAAGGGAGACAAACCCCAGCAAGTTTAAAGTGTAAATCAAGATCTGACACACCACGTTCCAACACATTTAATATCCAAGGTGTGACACGATCTGGATCAACACCATGTACACACTTTAAAGAGAACTCGTTTAGAGTAGAGTTCCCTTGCAGAGCCAAAACTCTATCAACAAAATCAGTAAAGACTCTCAGAATCTCAGTCTTTTTCCATTCACACGTACCAGGTTCAAAACATATGACTGAGCCGTCGAAGTCAAGGTTTGGTCTGTCAGCAAACATGTACCGCCATTTTTTGGAGAGAACTGAAGTCAAAGCAGATTCTTCTGTGGGGAGGAATGATAATATGTGACTCATCAGAGCTACTGGTAGAGTGCTGATTCTATCCATCTTATCTTCTTCTTAATTCGAGTACATAGTGACAGATCTTGAATGAGTTATAAACTGTGTATCAGAATGATTCTGAAGCTTAACACCAAATACCTTTTTGAAGAAGAAGCAAATTGCTAGAGAATCATTTTCATAATGAATAATGATACGTTTACATCAAGAGAATATTTGATTGATTTTTATTCCATATATGAAAAATTGCATTACAAACAAACCATTATGGGAAGAAGGATCATGGGGTTGATTAAGAATGACTGTAGATGCTGTGAACAACTATTTTGGTTTTAAAGTCAGTTTTGTAAAGCAATCAAGAGAAAATAACATCAAATGAATATTTGATAGATTGATTTCATTTTTGACAAACTGCATTACAAACAAACCATTATGGGAAGAAGGATCATGGGATTGATTGAGAAATGCCGTAGATGCTGTCAAAAGTCTTTTTAAATTTTTTTTTTTAAAAAATCACTATTGTAAAGTAATCATGTTCTATCATTAAAAACTGAATCTTAGAGCCAAGATTTTTTTTTCAAAAAAAAAGAAATATGCTAGCTTTGGAAATCAAAATTTCTATCGCTTTTATTTATAGTGCTTCAGTTGTTTTGAAAATGAATCAACAGCCAAAAAAAATTGAAGTCACATTCCAAAAACTTATAGCCTAATCACACCCATAAAGGTACAACCAATGTTTTTAAACCCGATTCAAACACTGAACCAGACATCTTACTGGGTCACCGGGTTACTGGATCAACCATGGGTGAACCACAAATCAATATGTTAATTAATTTTAATAAATATTTATATACTAACTATTAAAAATATAAGAAAAATTTCACATTTCTTAAAAAACATATAAAATATTTAAATTTCTCTCTTTATTTTTTTATTTCACATATAAAATATTTAAAATTACATTAACTGAGTTAAGACATATAGTAAATCATAACAAAACTAAAATATCATAAATTTTAGACATTTATCATTATTCAATATTTTTTTAAGAGGCATAATGCAATGTTCATCAAAATTAATAAATGTTTTAGTCAATATTATATACGATTTTTCAAAGTTAAATAAGATCAATAAATTTGATTAACAAAAACACTATTTATTTATAAACATGTAAAAAAAATAAAAAAAAATAAAAGCATGTGATTAGAATAAAAATGAAGTTTATACTATAAAATCAACAAAAAAAATTTAAAAAAAATTGAATAAGATATAAAATATATATGATAGCACGAAAAACATTAATTTCTGGGAAAACTAAAAATTTAAAAGCAAAAATTTAACTTTTTATTTTGGATACACAAAAAATATTTAATAAAATAGTTAAAAACCTAAGAAAAACTAAATAAAAATAATTTATTGGTTCACCTGATGGTTTAACCGATAGCTGAGTCACGGGTTTAAATTTTTTTAACGAATTTTATCAGATTTTTAATTAGTGGATATTTTTTAAAACCGAAATCGGATTTAGTGGTCGGACCACAGATAATTGAGAGTGAAAACACTGGGTACAACCCTTCCCAATAAGCAATACACAAGCAGTACTGTATACAAGTATAAAATGCTTTCGGTAGCTTTCAATTTTCAAGAATTTCCGATTTATTTCCTTTCTAAAATTTTCTGTTGAGATTGATATCAGTCTTGGTCGATTCTCTGCTTTTATATCGTACAGATGATATAGAAATATGCATGCACGTTAATTATCAAGTCCTCAATTAGAAAAGCTTCTTGTTATTATAAATCTTGGGACTGCTAGAAAGAGAGACATACGATATATATATACATTAACATAGTTTTTACCATCATCAAAATCATCAGCATGAAATTGCGTCAGGTCATTACGAAGATATCTGCAGATCTTGAGAATGAAGGTGATGGTGCTGTTGTTAGAAAAAGCCTCACCAAGTGAATGTTTTCTATTTCTTCCTCTTTTTTTTTTCAGGAAAAAATGGCTTGCTTGACCTTCATGTTTCATATATCTAATCTTATTGGGTTAACATTCAGGATTGACCATGAGTTATTGGACCCGTTTGTATCACTTGTAGAATTTTCCGGTAATGTTATTTAACTCCTCCAATATTTATGTTTACTTATCAAAAGCTAATCTAATTAGCCATTATCTGTTTCTTGATCAGTTTCACCCCCAGGTGGATTCAGAGATCACCCTCACAGAGGTCAAATTACTTATTTATTCTTATATTCACACAAAGCTTTCTCTGTAGTGTAATGTCTCTGATGTAATCAGATCAACTCAATGCAGGTTTTGAAAGTGTTACATACATGCTACAGGTGACAAAGACTTACCATCTTGGTTTGAAGATTTATATCATTCATGCTATCTAAATGGTTTTAACGTTATGCAGGGAGGAATCATATACCAAGACTTCAATGGTCATAAAATTACAATCCATGAAGGAGATGTTCAGGTGAAGAAGAAAAACAGCAAACATTTCAGACCAGCTTAATTTTCTTGTTTCATTCTTTTGATTCTGGTTTTATTACAGTGGATGACAGCAGGAAAAGGAATCATACATTCTGAGATGCCTGAAGAACAAGTCAACAACGGCTTACAGCTTTGGATCAACCTTCCTTCCACTGACAAAATGTTAAAGAAGTTTCTTCAAATTAGATTTCACTCTCCTTCAGCTTTCTCAGTGTTTTAAAGATCTGTGTTCTTTGATTTTCAACAGGATCGATCCAAAAGCCCTAGAACTGACGAGTTCAGAGATTCCAAGAGCTGAGGAAGATGGAGTAGAGGTCAAAGTCATAGCCGGAGAATCAATGGGAGTTCAATCTCCTTTCTACACAAAAGTACCAATCATGTTCCTTGACTTTACTCTCAAGCCAAAAGCTCAAACTCACCAGACCGTTCCAGAGTCATGGACCGCCTTTGCCTATGTTATAGATGGTGATGAAGGCGTGTTTAGCTTCTCAGACTCTTCCACACTACAAGCACATAGTGTTGTAGTGTTTGGAAAAGGGGATGGAGTTAGCGTGTTGAATACGTCAAGCTCTAGGTCGTTGAGGTTCTTGTTGGTTGCAGGTGAACCGATACGCAAGCCTGTGGTTCAGCATGGTCCATTTGTAATGAACTCACAGGCTGAGATTGATGTGACCATTGATGACTATCGCAATGCCAAGAATGGCTTTGAAAGAGCTAAGTCTTGGAGGTCAGAGTAAAAAAAAACGTTTTTAGGTTTTCTTCTTTTATTTCACATGGATTTTTAATCCTACATCTTGAGATCATATCAATGTTATGTAATAAACAATGTTAGACCAAACTCTAGCTAGTTACAGTTTATCCGTTTCATATTTAGTTACATATAAGAAACTTACAAGACCTGTTTTCACAATTTGTAGCTATTCTTTTTTCCCTGGGATTAAAGAATAATTTCTTCAAAAAAGACAAACTAAAACTTTAATACATAAACTGAAAGATTGAAACATTGAGTTGTGGTCTGGCCAACAAGAGCATAAACAAAACAAGTCATTAGATATAAATTTTGGTGTAATCCCAACATTATTAATTTATAGAGGTTTCACTGTACTACAAACATAAAGCAGAGACACACTCATGCCTTTGAGATGGTAGAAAAAGGCATGAATGAAACCAAAAGAACTTAAGAGATGCTTTAAGTAGATGACAAGTTGAGGTTATCAGAAATGACTTGAATCTTGCACCTGCTTAAACCTTCTCTAGAAACCATCTGAAACTGCCTTAAAACTTCCTCCACATCTTCATCAATATCCGTCTCATAGTGTATTATGAGTTGTTCAAGATTAGGCATAGTCTCAAGGAAGTACTCAACTTGCTCCATCATTTTATCCATGTCCTCGTCTTCACCGATATCTCCAAACTTCTTTATCTCAAGGATCTTCACAGGACTTGATGATAAGCAACTAGGAACGTCTTCCTCCTCCCAGGGTTTGCATAGGCACTCTCCACTTCCACAACTCATTCCATCTCTGTGGAGAAGTCCCTATAACACACACAGAAGTCAACTAACTTCAAAATCTATTTCACTTTGCAATGAAATAAAGGATACATTTGGTTACCTCAAAGACAAGGGTTTCTAGATTTTGACAATTCTTGAGAAGTGCAGTCAATGATTCCCATTCTACATCTCGGTCAGTCTTAATAGTTAGATGAATCAGGTTGTTGTAAACCGGCATTGGTTTGCAGCAGAAAGCCAGAACCTGAACCAAGAAAAGACATTTCAACTAGATCATCACATCACTAACTTGAAAGTTGAAACCATTATGATTAGGACAGAACTGACCTCAAGAGTGTTGTCAGATAAGTAAAGCTTCTTAACATTGCATATTCCCATAAGAAGAACCGTTGCATTCCCAACCATAGTTCCCTCTTCCTCTTTAAGTAGATCATCCTCTGAAAATTTAGCTTTAGAGATCTGCTCATGAGTCATTCGAAGATCAAGACTAGCTTCAACAAGCGAAGCAAAGTTCACTTTTGGATAGGTATCTGCAATAGCATCAGAATACTCAAAGTAGACAAGATTAGGAGTATCAAACGATACACTCTTTGGATTCTCAGTAAACATTTGTTTAAACCGAAAGGTTAGTCTCTTGAGTGTAACGCTAGATACAGAGCAAGATTCCCAAATCTCCTGACACATTGTTTCGCTCGCAACAACCTGGGAAGACAGAGGCCAAGACCAATGAGAAGAGACGTGCAGAACAAGTTCTGTTACATGACGGTTCAGAACTTCGCTTATCCAACGAATGACAGGAGCTGGACCAACGTCATCTTTGCACTTGATGGAGAATCTGTTTAAAGGAGCATCCCTGTGTGAAGCCAGTTTACGATCGACATGGCTTATAAAACGTGTGCGGATCTTGTCACGTTCTTGTTTTGTCACTCCAGGATACATACGGATGCAGTCATCAAAATCAAGATTCACCATTTTTGGAAGAGAATCGCCAGTTACACCCTGAACCAAAGAAATGAGTTTGAGATAAGAATCAATCAAACACAAACCCACTAGAGCATAGGTATCTCTTTAACATAAAAGGAAGAACAAAGTATAAAACAAACTTAAAACATATAAAAGGAAGAACAAAGTATAAAAGAAGAAGCATACATATATAAATTAGAAAAAGATAATGGAGAAACTTTACTTGAGGGTAGAGAAAGAAGCAGAGGCCACCAAAGAGGGAGTGCTTATGAATTTAGGATCAACTGTATTTAAAGCAACTTATAGCAAAATATGAAAATTAGGATTTTGGTTTTGGCGTGATAGGTGAGTTTTTCAATGCTAGATTTTTCTTTTGGAGTGTTGTCAAGTCTCTTAAGATCTTCTGGATGATGATGATGAGATTCTCTGCGACTGTGAGAGTTCAGGAAGATATCTTCAAAAGTCTAATCAGACTATTGATTTGAAGAATGACCTAACTTGAATAGTTAACGTGTCAGTTAGTTTACATGCATGTGCTAGTTCCCTTGGCTCTAAACGGGATGTTTAATTAGTAAAGTTGGCTCATTATGTACGATATGATCTTGAGTTTAATTTACATTTCTTTTCAACCTTGGGTTGTGCTTAGAAACTTGCTTAGTGTAAATACACCCACCCTTGTGAAATTAAATTTGCAATAATCTGGAATTCCTTTTTAGCTTTCATATAAGCTCTCATAACAAACTGTAGATTTATCTCAGTTTCAAATCTTACGAGGTTCTTTGACACCGATCACACAACTAAACAGAGCAAGCCCCCTTCGTTATTACTAAGTAAGAGGTAACCGAAAACTATGGCAAGAACTGGTAAACATCGTCTTGGATTTTACATAAAACGAGCAAACAAAATGAATTCTATAAGAAAATAAAGAAGATTAAAAGTCTTTAACTAGGTAGCTTTGGTCTTGTACACAACTTCAAGACATTCTTTGGCTCGAAGTACTTTAGATTGAAGGTAAAAGCTTCCAGCTTTCGCGTTGTTCTCAAACAGCTTGTCGTATTTCTGCATTCATCATATCATATATAGACCAAACCAACCAACTCTCCTTTTAGTTATTTTTCCCTAAATAGTTTCAGATTACAACGAAGGAGTAGAATGCTTTTTACCTGTAATATCTCTTCCCAAGAGGTCTTCTCGGTTACACCGAGAATTTGCCTAGCTTCTTGCTCATTAATGGCCTTTCCTGCTTTGCGTACTGCATTCTGCATTGCTTCCTGCGCAACGCCAGTTTTTGACGCATCTGCGAAAAGAAAGTTTGGAGAGTGAGATAGGCCTTCATTCCATTCCATTACATTACATTACATTACATTACATTACATTACATTACATTACAAGACACTTTTGACTTAACTACCGATTAACAACAATACTCAAATAAAACAGAACAATCTGTTTTAGGTAACATATGACCTGTTCTAAATGCAACTCGTAAGTTCGTAACCAACCATTGATGCCAAGAAAAGCTAACAAAGCAATCTGATTAAAACAGAGTAATATGTTTAGGAAACAAACTTACAAAGCGTTCTAAGAGCATTAAAAAAAATCCAGGATCACTCATCACGCATTTTGCAAACCAAACCTATCAATCAATTGAAAACACAGATCTTCCTAAGAGAGCACTAGATGTAAAAAAAAAAAAACCTAGCATATGTAATAGAAAGTGTTGAAACATACTTGCAATGGCTTGACGATAGGCTTGAAAGACAGCACGGCCCAATATCCCAGAACCCATCACAATGAACTGCGCAATTATTCTACTAGCCTGTAAAAGAGAGAAATAAGAAAACACTGGCAGCATGATAAATCACAGTCCTTTCTTTAGCCACTGATATCTATCTATGGGTTCGATACGATTACTCGCTAAACATCTTTGCCTAATGATCAAATCTAGAAAGTACAAAACATAGTAATTTTCTTACAAAAGAATGCTACTTTCGATTAAGTGTATATTCTAATCACTGCAATTACAACCTTAATACTAATATGGATGGATTTCAATCAAACATAAAACGAGCCGTCAGCAATAAAAGCTCTCAAAGCTAAATACTTTGTACCTAATTCAATTTGCACGCTTTTATACAACATAGCACAAACAAGCTGACCCCAAAAGGAAGTGACTTTATCAAAAGGACATAAGAGTCATCACACCCAAAGAGATTAAAGCAGCGTTAAATAGATATAAGAAGAATGGAGGAGAAGCGAAGAGGGAGAGAGAGAGAGAGAGAGAGAGAAACCCACCATGGAAGCAGATTGATTGATTGATTGAAAATCTACTAGGTGCTTCTTTCGTAAACGAGATTGAGTTTCGTGTGGAATAAACCTGAACGAGGAAGGCAGCTAGGGTTCTACTTTTGTTCTGGTTCGTGTAGTAGGAACACGGAAGAGTGATGACCACCACCACCAAGCATATAATTTGACGCCCAAGGTATTTTTGCTATTACCCAATAACAATTCAACACGTGTTATTTATTGGTTTGGGCTTAGGCCCAACTTCTACTGGGTGGATAGATGTTGACCTAGGTTAGGTTAGGCATGTGCATTCAGATGTCTGTTCGGGTACCGATCAGTTCTTTCGGATATTGAATTTTTCAGGTTTTGAATTTAGAACTCATTCGGGTATTATAAATTTTCGGATCGGATTCGAGTCAGGTCCTCCCGGGACCAGATGGGTTCAGTTCTCATGTATAGGAATATGAAAATAACCAAATAACCAATGTACTGAGACGGGTTCGGTTAATTTGTATCCAAAGTAACCATATTACCCACTTTGGTTTGAATATTTTGTATCCAAACTACTGTTTTACCTAGAAAAAATCAAAAATACTCGTTATAAACGGTTTTATTTGGATATTTTCTATCACAAAAACCATATTTTATCTAAAAATACCAAAATAACTAATATATTTAATTTATAATTGTAATTTTAAATTATTAAAATAATTATAAGAACAATAATAAATAATATTTTCAGATATTGGATACTTATTCGAGTCTCGATTTAGGTCGGGTTCGAGAGCGGTTCTTCAGATATAGTAATATAGGACCCGTTTAATTATTTATCCCGGGTCTAATCAGATTCGGACCCTTTCGGGTTGGTTTCAGGTCGGTTCTTCGAGTCTGAATATTTTTTCCAGCCCTGATCTAGGCTTTGAGCATTTAGATAGTAGTATTTGGTTTTCGATTTTGGATTTTAGATAGATGTGTTAGGATTTATTCAAGAACCTAGAACAAAAATAAAGTTTCGGTTTGGATAATATTTAAACTGGCTAACATTCAAAAAAACATATTCGTTTTGTTTTTAATTAAGTTCCATTTTGAATAGTTTTAAAATTAAATATAATAATATAATTTGAATAACTCTATTATTCAAATATTTGATGTAAAATTCAGATAGAGAAGGTAAGGAGCTAGGTTGCATGGAAACCCAAGTCTGAGGTCTATCTCTTGTTTGGAAACGTTTCAGAATTGAAATTTCTTAGAAATTTGAGGAAATTCTTTGAAAATATACGTTTCTTGAAAATTTTATTTCGGAAACACGATGGAAGCTTGCGTTTTTGATTTGGAAACTCGTCAATCTAATTTAAAAACGCGAAAGAATAATTATTTTGCCATTTTATGTTAGTGATTACTTGTTAATTAATTTATATTTTAATATTATATTTCGCTAATTGTTGTCATTTTGGTATACTGATTTGATCTGGATTGAAGCGACTCTAATGATAACATGTGTTAATTTTTTTAATTATTGATTAGAATTTTATAAAATGTATCCAAAAAATAACAATTTTATTATTTGATTTTCTCTCTTAGATAATCAAAAAATAAATAAATTAAGCTTACATGCATGTTAATTAATCATATATATATATATATATATTATAGACATTTCTAAAACGTTTCTGTTTTTTTTTACTTAAATAAATCATGTTTCCAACGTCAAAAAAAAAAATCATGTTTCCATGTTTCAAAACGTTTCATTTATACGTATTCGTTTCCGATTCCATGCAACCTAGGTAGCTAACGAGACTTGCAAATTCTTTTTGATATCTAAATTAGTTGTGTGGAGATGCATCTGCTTACAGTTGGAGTAAGTTAAATAAATTAGAACACAAGAACAATAGAAGTTGATACATTTGAAAGTAACTTATGTATTAATCCCCAATCTCTTGTTTTGTTTTTTACAACTTTGTTAAGATTAATAAAACCTTTACCCCTGTTTATAGCTACCAATTGTTATAAATTACAAACTTTTTTTCCACACAAAAAGTCCCTTTCTTGTTGCTGGAAGTAATAATGTAATCTCTCAACATAGTCAACATGAAACCTCAGGCTTTGTGTTCAGGTGGAAGCATCTATAAGCCTGTCTCGAAGTGAATCACCATCTTCCTCATCTAACAGCTTTCTCTCTTCATCTACCACTTCTCCACTTCTCTGTTTCTCCTGATCATTCTCCTTCCTGAGAAATGAGAATGGCAAGTAAAGAAAACACAAGGGGCTAAGAATACTGATCTCTAGAGTGCAGAGCATAAGTTGGTGTTGAAGAAAGATGGAGAAAAGACTGTACATTGAGTATATGATCAGTCCAATGGCTGTAGTAGCAAATGCCAAGTAATAGAGCCAATCAACCTAACATATATAGTAGAATCCACATGATCACACACACACTGATTGTTTCTACTGACAGGAGTTTAAGTGACTGAGAAGCTAACCTTCTCATGGTAAGCGAAAATGCGGATCAGAACCGCCCACATGTCTGATGTGAGTAACGAGAGTGTGAACATTGCAGTACCATTGGTCTAAGAAGACCATATTTTTAGAAGCATGAAAGTAAACGGACGTATCAACATGAAGACATAGAGTGAAGGAGGTTTCATTAATTGTATGGTTTTGAGTTTCGTCTAATACCTTGAGTAAGACTGTGAGTATAGAGTAGAATAGAAACCCACAGATTGCAATACCAAGGTAAGGCAAAACCTGAAACCACAAAAGCCTAAGACCTTTTAAGTTTGTACTCCTAAAAGAGAAACCCTCTGTGTAGCAGAGACAGAAAGCAGCAAAACTTACAGCTTCTATTGACCAGTTAACAGCGTTGAGCGCATCACGTTCAAATATGCTTCTATGGATCAAGTCAAGAAACATCCTCTTTGATAGCATTTAAGTTTAAGTAAAATATAAAAGTCTTAAGACTTTGCTATCTGAAGGATACATCTGAATAGCACTGATGATTGCGCCGAAAAGTCCCAGAAAGGACATGAGTTCAACTCTGTCTGCATTCTTCACGAAGAACTCCTATAACAGAGAAACATGGAGACTAGACTTATAAAACCATACTTAATTAGAATCCATAACATTTGTTTTTGAGTATAACACTAACCTCGCTGGTATTAATGACAGCAAACAAGGTTGCAGCAGCTATTACAAGAAGATCTCCTTTTACAGGATTACTCCCTCCTGAAAAATGCATACATGTGAAGAGTGAAGAAAAAGAAGTAATGAATCAGTTTGCATCAATACCAGCTCGATCCCCAGCATGTACGTCTGAGAAAACAACCATCACGACACCAACAATACACACAACCACACCACAGATCTTCATCAAACTGTATCTTGTCTTTAGAAAAACCCATGTCAACACCAAAACGCAAGGGATCGCCCAGCAGTCTAGTAACATGACACTTGTCATTGATGTGTACTGAAAAGCCTTTGCAACTGTGAAAGCAAAGCAATGGACTTGTGTTCAAAATCACATGGTAATATATTACTCACCACCAAAGCAAGAAAAATAACGTATTATGGCAACACACACATCAGGTGAAGTAATGATTAAGCAGCCAAAGTATCACATGTTTAAAATATGCACACCATTCCAAATACTTAGGAAGATAAAATAAAAGTTGTATCAGTCAGTTTCACACTCACCTAGAAAGTTGGCCTCCACATTAACTAAAGCAAGCAGGAAGTAATGATACCACTTGGCCTACACAACAATTTTTTCATTGCATGGAACATGTTAGCAATATTTTTTAGCTAGAAACGTATATAGTTTTGTATTGCCACTGTGCTTATCAGAATTACTAATAAAATTCACAAAAGACACAAAACTCGATGTTTCCAATAAAAGGACTAGTATAGTAGTATTTCAACACACTAACCTTAACCACAGGTCTTCGATACAGCATTATACTTCCATAGACAATTGCCAGTAACAAATAACCCAAAAATGACTGTGATGTTGGAGCATTGATCCCTAGAAGATTTTAAAATTTGTATAAGCAATGAAAAATAATGTTTAAAAATGGGTTGAGAAGAAGGTGAAACCTTTTCTGGCGAGCTCAGAGGTTGTAAAGCTAATGGAAGTAGAGAGAAGGGAGAGGATCTGTCCCAACACAAGTCCAATCAAAGTCTCTTTCGACTTGATCTCATTAAAACTGAAAAACACCATTACTGGTTTTGTTTCTTCCTTCAAAACACACCGTAGCTGCAGCTACACCGGTGAAAGGTTATGGTGAATGTAAGATACAATGGATCAGATTCAGAGAGGAGACTGAAAGCAAGTCTTTTTCTGGAAATCATTGACTTGTTTAATGATATTGAATAAGAAAGTGGGTATATAATACTTTACATTAACTAATCACAAACACCTTGTGCCAAAAGGAAAATGATATGAAACTTCATATATATTTCATATATGTATTATGTGATCATGGATTACAACTTAAAAGACAGCACGATGATCTGGCGTAGATTTTTTTTTTGATATAGATCATAGATGTATCCAATGTAAATGCAAGGATTAAATGGAAAAAAGGAAGAGCAAATGAAAAATCCTACAGCTTATAATAATGCTTTAGAAATAAGGATTCCTACATCATTTTCTTAATTTTTTTATTCTAGCTTTACAAAAATTAAATTAAAAGATAATTAATATTTTTTTATGGCTGTAATTAAAAGGTAAAGCTAAATACACTTGATACATCTCAACCAGTTACTCACATTCACTTTAATTATAATCAAAAATTATTGAAAGAGACAAACATTATACCTTAATCTATTTATTTGTATCTTATATATTATACAAAAATATTGTCTTCAAAACAAAATTACTATAAAATTTTTTTGCAGAAATTGTTTTACAATACCAGCATTCTAAATTTTGTATTTTATTTAAAATTACTGCATATTACAAATTAAGAATCTTACTACACAACATATGCTTATTTTAATTGCTTAAAATAACCCCCCAAAAAAATACTTAAGAGATGTCGTGGCTTGTTCCAGAAGAAATCGAAAGACCTGTAAAATGATCAAACTGTTAGCACTGATGTGTTCTAGTTTTGTTTCTTCTTATGTAGTGTCTTAATGTTGTCTTTGTTATATAACCATTCTTTGTTTTTTGTTTAACTTGTAAGACGATTCACTTCTGAATAAAAGTTGTTCTAGTGAATAATCAAACAAGAATTTTCCAATAATTTAATGGACCATGCCCTTCGACTGTTTTAGTTGAGGCTTTGTGATGGAATAAAAGGTCCAAAACAGCATACAGTAGTACTCGTTGCTCGAATCTGAGATTTAGGCCATTAACATTTTTAATTAATTTTTATAAGAATATCGACAATTTGAAAGGCAACAATTCGGAAAAAAAAGAAGCCAATATACAATGTTTCATCTGGACGTATCCAAGACCGGCCAACGTGTTGTGTGATTCACCTTCACTATGAAAGCGGTTTGAAATCCCATCACACGACATGAAGGTAAAGTTTTCGTTTTCATAACTGGAACGAGCATCATATTTTACTTTGACCATAGCAGCAACAAGAATGTGATGTAAGCAACATTTCTACGCTCCAAAATTACATGACGTTGTCACAATAACCCATAAGATCAAGACTGTGGTCAACATGAAGACTGACCAAGAAAATTTCCCTCCATCATCTAAAGCAATGAGGAAATATAGATACCACTTGGCCCACAACATTCGTTTTTTCATTGATGATGTTAACAATTGTTGGTCGTTAGAGAGACAATCATGGCCTTAAATGTTACAAATAAAAATTGACCATTTCTTTAATGCTAACATTTTAGTATTTTTTAACTAAAAAAGAAATTAACATCTTCAACATTTCCCCTTTTACCAAACCAAAGAAAATCTGATTCACATTTTTAAATTTTATTCAGGTGTAGTTTTTGGACTACTTTAAGAACTTGACAATAATGTTTTCCACATTTTTACTTTCTAAAAAATATTAAATTAATCAAATATACCACTATTACCCTTTACTATTTTTCCAAACTGTGTAAAACTTTTCTTCAGAGCAAAGGGAACAACGCCGACAAAACAGACCTCATTAGGTCAAACACGTAAAAGACTCTATATAGATAGAATATTTATCGAGAAGAACCATAGAAAACGATGTTGACAGAAAGAAGGCAAAGCTACAGAAGCAGAAGAAGACAATAAAATATCTTTGTTCGAGATTTTTCCTTAAGCGCGTTTTAGCTTCTCTGTCTCCTTCATTATATATTCCTCCTCATCGAGTTCCCCACGTCTATCTGCTTCTCTCTAATCTCTCCAAATATCTCTCCAAGTAACAAAACAGAACAGCAAAACAGAGAGATAGACTTTACAGGTATGTTGCTGTCCTCTTTCATTATTATATTCTTGTAAATTTAGTTTATATGTTTTGTTTTGTTGACGACAAGTGTCTATAACTCTCTGTCTGACACATTCTCTCTTAGCTGTTTTCTTTTTATAAATAAAATCTCTGTTTTTTAAAATACGTTTGATTCTTTCGAGTTTTTGTTGAGTTCTCTCGGTCCTTTCTGTCTTTTCCTTCTCATTTCTCTGCCAAAGTTCTTAACTTGATTCGACCAGTCTTTCTGGTGACTGTTTGTAATTCACGTTTTTGGATATGTATCCGACGGATCCTGATTATCACCACCATGATCAGACGGTAAGATTTACACACAAAAGAGCTTTCATCTTGAAGCTGATCCTGTTTAATCAGCTCGTGGGGTTTTTGTAAATGTCTTTTAACTTTAGCCTGAATCTCGAATGATGTCCTCATACTTTAGAATATATCAGTCTCTCTGTTTGTTTGAAGAACCTTGCTTTTACTCTGTATTGATTGTGTAGATATGAGAAAGGTTTTGATTCATTTCGAGTGGTGACGTTTGCAGGCCAACGATAGATCACCAAGTTACTTTGTTCGGCTAGATAAACCAAGAGCTGTAGACGATCTTTACATAGGAAAGAGAGAAAAGATGCGTAGGTGGTTGTGCTGCGCTTGCCACATCGAAGAGCCTCACCACACTTCTGAAAATGATCACCATGGAATCCCTAAGCACCACAACGGTACTACTCTTTTGCCTCAAACTAGTTTGTGATTCTTTTGGATATATTAATATATTTTCATGTTTATTTTTGTATTAAAGGGCACAATAAAACCACCCAACAGGTTGCTGTGAGGCCTGATGCTTTAAACGTACCTCCAGCTATTGATATCCCTGCATTGTCGTTGGAAGAGCTGAAAGAAAAGACTGATAACTTTGGATCAAAGGCATTGATCGGTGAAGGATCATACGGAAGAGCCTACTATGCAACTTTGAATGATGGGAGAGCTGTGGCGGTCAAGAAGCTTGATAACTCAGCTGAGCCTGAATCAAACTTTGAGTTCTTGACTCAAGTCTCAAGGGTTTCAAAGCTGCAGCATGATAACTTTGTTCAGTTAGTTGGTTACTGTGTTGAAGGGAATCTCCGTATTCTTGCGTATGAGTTTGCAACTATGGGGTCTTTACATGACATCTTACATGGGAGGAAAGGAGTCCAAGGAGCACAACCAGGTCCAACGCTTGATTGGATGCAACGAGTGAGAATAGCAGTTGATGCAGCTAGAGGGCTTGAGTATCTACACGAGAAAGTTCAACCTGCGGTTATACATAGGGATGTTCGGTCTAGCAATGTGCTTTTGTTTGAAGATTTTAAAGCAAAGATTGCTGATTTTAATCTATCGAATCAGTCTCCTGATATGGCTGCTCGGCTTCATTCTACTAGAGTTTTGGGAACCTTTGGTTACCATGCACCAGAGTATGCCATGACTGGTCAACTGACACAGAAGAGTGATGTTTATAGTTTTGGTGTGGTGCTTTTGGAGCTCTTGACTGGTAGAAAGCCAGTTGATCATACTATGCCACGTGGTCAACAAAGTCTTGTCACTTGGGTAAGCACAAGTACACTTTGTGTTCTCTTTAATCGTGCTATTATTGTTCTTGGACTTAAGTTTCTTTGCCATGTAACTTCAGGCCGCTCCAAGGCTGAGTGAAGACAAGGTGAAGCAATGTGTTGATCCAAAACTCAATGGAGATTATCCTCCTAAAGCAGTTGCGAAGGTAGACAAAAAGAATAGCTTAACTGTTTTTTCTATGGTTTCATATTTAGCTTGTGAAACCACTTTTGAAGCTAATCATGAAATGTTTTCTTCTTCTTTTTTTCTTGTGTTTTCAGCTTGCAGCTGTTGCAGCCTTGTGTGTACAATACGAATCAGAGTTTAGGCCGAACATGAGCATTGTAGTAAAAGCTCTACAACCATTGTTGAAGTCATCAAGGTCATCAACAGAAGCAGCTACTCCATCCCAGGAAATTTGATTCTTTTATGTGATAATGGGAGAGTAGTTTTTGTTTCATGTGTTGCAAATACTGTTATTCAGTGTCTTTTTCTTGAGGCTTATATCTTCTTCTCTTCTTATATGTTTATTAGTAGTGTGATTTGGTGTGTCTTGACAATTGTTTTGTTTGATACTTACAAAAGTATTCTATATATATTGGAGTTTTTTTTTTTGTTCTTTCTCCTTTAATGTACTGCCTTTCAATTCACTTGCAACTCACCAAATATACAGGTCTTGAATTCATCAGATTTTAGTGCAATAATGAATCACTCAAGGCAGTGTGCTAAGAGATGCTTCTTGAACCTAGCCGGTTTAAATGAACCCACTTGCTGGAAATTTATATGTTAAACCAAAAGAACACAAATCTTACGGTATATCCAACATACATACATACATACATCACTTTATAAACTAGATTATTTATAGAGAACGTATGTTAAGAAGGTTTTTCATAATTATCACAAAATCTCATTGAAATTTATTAATATTTTTTTTTCTAAAAAGCTATTAAATGTTATAAAAATTGGTTTAATTTGTGGATCTTAAAAAATTAATATCATTTTAGAGTATTGAATGGAATTTCTTAACTGAAAAAAATTATAGTATTAAAAATCATAGTTAATTCCGATTCATTAAATTCATCTATAAACATATGAAAATCAAAAATTGCAGTTTAAATACATTCCCACTAGATGATTTACCCATACATGCGTGCATAATTTTCTTACGAATACTTATTAGTATATATTTTAGTAATTCAAAATAACATAATAAATTATGATTTATGTTTTAAAATAAATGATAAATTATAACATTCACATAGCAAAATATTCTAAAAATATATTTATATAATTTTTTTGCTTGATTTATATTTAATTATAAATTTTATATCTTAATTTTTGTTTCTATAATAGAAAAGTAGATTTTCAGGATAACAATATAGCACATAAGCAATATCTTATTTTCTAAAAATATAATATTATAAATAGAATTACGTTTTTATTTTATATGAAAATATTAAAAATATGAAAAATAAACAAAATTACCTAAATCATGGAGAAGTTACAAATAAAAAAATTTACTTAAATCTATACTATTATTTAAGAAGTAAGTTTGCTTAGTAGTCAACTTCTCTATGATTTTAGTTAATTTTATTTATTTGTCATGTTTTTAATAATCGCATATAATTTATTATATAATAAAACAAATTTATATGACTAATGTTATATTTTTTAGAAAATAAGATAATTCTTATATATTATATTATTATCTTGGAAATATATTTTTCTATTACAGAAATTAAATTAAGATATAAAAATTATAATTAGATATAAATTAAGCAATACTCTTTGTAACTTTTCCATGATTTAAGGTAATTTTACTTATTTGTCATGTTTTAATAATTTCATATATAATTTATTAGATAATGAAAATTAATTTATATTAATAATATTATAAGTTGAGAAAATAAGATAAATCTTATGTATTATATCGTTATTTTGTAAAAATATTTTCTATTATAAATTTAAGTGAATTTTCTGATTTATAATTTTCTAAGATTTAGGTAATATACTTATTTTTCATGTTTTTAACAATTTCATATATTATTTATTATATAATGAAAACAAAGTTCTATTAATCTATTACTAATGTTATATTTTTAGAAAATAACATACTTCTTATATATTGTATTTTTTTATCTTTAAAATATAGTTTTCTATTGCAGAAGCAAAAAATAAGATAAAAATTACAATTAAATATAAATCAAATAAAACAATTTTAAAATATATTTTTACAATATTTTGCTAAATGAGTATTTTCATTCATAATTATATTTAAAATATAAATCATAATTTATTGTGTTGTGTTATAATTAATAAAACATAAACTGATAAACATTCATAAACATAAACTAATAAATATTCGTAAGAATATAATTAAAATATAAATAATAATTTATTGTGTTGTGTTTTAACCTTGAGTTGTTCAAAACATGTTGTAAATGAGAAACAGAACGCAGAAACATATACAGTATAATTCTTAGGGTGAACAGTGAACACAAAACACTCATGATAAAAATAAAATTTTGTAGTAAATTGTAATAAAGAATCCAAAATATATATAGATGGTCGACAGCCAAACTGCTAACATTTAAGGAATTGAGACAAAAAGAAATACAAAAGAAAATTGTTACAGCCACATTGTATTCTCGACATGATCATGAATTGCAAATACTTCCACACAATACCTAGGCTTCTTAGTTTTATTGCGAACACCACCTTGGATATGAACTCTTCTAAAGCTGTTTTGGTTCATGTCATAGTAGTAAACATACAATGACTTTTCAAAGACATACTTACATTGAGTTGCATAAATCTCTCCAGCAGGGGTGGCACCAGAGAATGTATCCACACCTGCTCCTAACATCATCACTGGGTAGTTTGGCAAGCAAAGGATTGTTCTCGACCATTCTTGTTTTTTGGCATCATTCATAATCCAGATACTTGTGTTGCTGTGGTTACAAATTATGCATCCTAGCTTACCTAGGTGGTTCACTAGACGCTGGTTAAACATAGGAGTCAACAATCCTTCTGGAAACAAGACGCGATCGATCAAATCTTTCGGACCTAATATCGAAACTCAGCAACATAGTCTCAACACCTCTCTTTGCGTTGTAGTAGATAGTCCCGTCAATGCATACACTGTAATCGTTTGGAAAGGATTCTTCATCAATGCCTTTGACTTTCCTCCAAGACTGTTGACACCCTAATGTGAAAACATGATAACTTTGCTCGTCATCGTTGACAACGACAATGGACAAGACTTTGTATTGATTCGTGATAGGGTCGTAGCCAAAGAAGCAGGAACTCAATTCGGACCGTGTTGCAGGGGCTTGGATCTCGGGTAAGGGAAAAAGCTGCCTGGTAGTAGGGTTGTATATGGTAACCAAATGAGATTCTGAAGAAGAGCAACAGATCAAGCCTCGGGAGTACTGATAGTGGAAGGAGTTCCGTGGACTTGGTCGAGGGATAGTTACTACATGGTCGGTGGGGGTCGGAGAGAAAACAGGGGAAACAGTGAAGAACGTTTCAGGCACACAATGGTGGAAGATGAAGATGGGAAGCTCCAGGGGAGGCTGTCTGAGAGAGCGAGCGACGATAGACTCTATGAAGTCTCTGCGGCTGCCGATAATGGTTGACCATTGCTTGGAGACGCTTCGGAACCTCACAAGTGACTTTGCCGGGAGTTTCTTGAGTATCTCCACTATTATATCCAAACAAAGACACAAATCTCCGCGTCCTTCTTCATCTCTGGTGACTGTCTTTCGTGTCTTTTTGCAACAACTTAACATGGGAGAAGCCCGATCTGTGAAACACATGGAAAAGAAAAAAAAAAGCTTGAAGAAACGAAAAAGCGAAGAAAAGATACCTATATATATTAGGGTTTATTACTCTTTGACCGTATGATGCGAACCCACTACACTTTGGAGCTAGAGAGATTGATCTAATGGTTAAATATATATAAAACTTAAATTTAAATTAAGATATAAAATTATTATATTTCTATACTATTATTTAAAAATTAAATTTGCTTAGTTGTCATGTTCTCCTTAGATTTAGGTAATTTTGTTTATTTATCATATTTTTAATATTTATATATAATTTATTTATAAATAAAAACGAATTTATATGAATATATCATATTTTTAGAAAATAAGATAATTTTTTTGAATTATGCTCTTATCTTGAAATATATTTTATATATAAAACTTAAGTTTAAATTAAAATATAAAATTATTATATTTATTATATAACTAAAACGAATTTATATAAACAATTTTATAATTTTATAAAACGAATTTCAATTATACCACTTTTCATGTTTACCATCAACAAAGAAACATTTTCAAAAATACAAATTTTATTAAAGGATAAAATACTCTTATATCGTTGTTTTTTATATATATACATAAAATAAATATTAAATAAAATATTAAACCTAACCTCTAAAACATCAATTCTAAACTCTAAACCCTAAAAAATAAACCCTAAACCCTAAAAATCAACCCTAAACCCTAAAATATCAATTCTAAACCTTAAACCCTAAACTCTAAACTCTAAAAAGTAAACCCTAAACCCTAAAAAATAAACAATAAACCCTAAACTATCAATCCTAAACCCAAAACCCTAAACCCTAAATTCTAATAGTATTTTGACTATTAAAATTTTAGTGGTAAAGTTGGTTAGTGTAAAGTTGAAAAGTGGTATCTTAAAAGTGTTATTTTTGGCAATTTCTCTAAAAGATTCTTATATCCTTGTTCTTTATATATATACATAAAATAAATATTAAATAAAATATTAACTCTAAACCTTAAAACATCAATTCTAAACTCTAGACCCTAAACCCTAAAAATCAACTCTAAACCCTAAAATATCAATTCTAAACCTTAAACCCTAAACTCTAAACCCTAAAAAGTAAACCCTAAATCCTAAAAAATCAACACTAAACCCTAAACTATCAATCCTAAACTCAAAACCTTAAACCCTAAATTCTAATAGTATTTTGAGTAATAAAATTTTAATGGTAAAGTTAGTTAGTGTAAAGTTGAAAAGTAGTATCTTGAAAGTGTTATTTCTGGCAATTTTCCAATATATAGACAACAATCTAATACATAAGAATAATCTTATTTTTCTAAAATATAATATCATTAATATAAATTCGGCTTTATTATATATTAAATTATTAAAAGACGATAAATAAGCAAAATTGCCTAAAATCATGTATAAATTAACAAATCAACATTGCTTGATTTATATTTAATTATGATTTTTTTTTTAATTTTTAATTTATATAATAGAAAAATATATTTTCAAATTAACAATATAATACATAAGAATTATATTATCTTATAAATATAATATTATTAATAAAATTTTGTTTTATCATATAATAAATTATGTGAATTGATTAAAATCATGATAAATACACAAATTATCTAAATCAGAGATAAATTACAAATAATTAGAAATACATTAAGGGGAAGTTTCATTTATACCACTTTGGCGATACCAATTTTCATGTTTACCACAACAAAGAAACATATTCAATAATACACTTTTTATTAAAGTATAAAAAACTCTTATACCCTTGTGTTTTTGTATATATATATAAAATAAATATTTAAATAAATAAAAAACATAAAAAAAAAAATAAATTTTTTATTTTTTTCGAATTATACTATTTTGAAATTCAAACCCTAAACTCTAAAAAATTAACCCTAAACCCTAAAACATCAATTCTAAACCCTAAATCCTAAAAATAAACCCTGAATCCTAAAAATCAATCCTAAACCCTAAAATATCATTTTAAACCCTAAACTCTAAACCCTAAAAAGTAAACCCCAAAAACAAACCCTAAACCCTAAAACATTAATTCTAAACCCTAAGCCCTAAACTCTAAACCCTAAACTTTAAACCCTAAACCCTAAAAAGTAAACCCTAAACCTTAAATTCTAAACCCTAAACTCTAAATTTTAACCCCTAACCCTAAAATTATAAACCCTATATTCTATACCATAAACCCTAAACCTTTCATTCTAAACCCTAAATTTGAAATCCTAATCCCTAAATTCTAAACCCTAAACCTTAAATTCTAAACCCTAAACTCTAAACCCTAAATTGTTAACCCTAAACCCTAAATTGCAAAGTCTATATCCTAATCCATCAAAACCTTATTAAGATTGTTAAGTTTAATTAGTTAAAAGTATAATAGTATTTTGCCTATTAAAATTTTAATGGTAATGTTAGTGTAAAGTTGAAAAGTAGTATCTTGAAAGTGTTATTTCGGGCAATTTCCCATATATTTTCAAGATAACAATCTAATACATAGGAAATAACTTATTTTAATAATATAATATTCTTAATATATTATTAATAATTTTTTGCTTGATTTATATTTAATTATTAATTTTTATATCTTAATTTTTTGTTTCTATAATAGAAAAATATATTATCAGGATAACAATGTAGTACATAAGAAATATCTTATTTTATAAAATGATAATATTATAAATAGAAATTTGTTTTTCTTATATTTAAAATTATTAAAAATATGAAAATAATCAAAATTACCTAAATTATGGAGAAGTTATAAATGAGAAAATTCAATTAAATTTCAAATATATTTTCAAGATAATAATTTAATATGTAAGAATTATTTTATTTGTAAAAATATAAAATTATTAATATAATTCAGTTTTACTATATAATAATTATAGATGAATTATTAAATGATGATGAATAAACAAAACTACCTAAAATCATAGCGAAGTTGACAAATCATCATTGCTTAATTAATATTAAATTATGTTTGGGAAATTGCCACAAATAATACTTTCAAGATACCACTTTTCAACTTTACACTAACCAACTTTACCATTAAAATTTTAATACTCAAAATACTATTAGAATTTATGGTTTAGGGTTTTGGGTTTAGGATTGATACTTTAGGGTTTAGTGTTGATTTTTTAGGGTTTAGGGTTTAGGGTTTACTTTTTAGGGTTTAGAATTTAGGGTTTAAGGTTTAGAATTGATATTTTAGGGTTTATGGTTGATTTTTAGGGTTTAGAGTTTACTTTTTAGGGTCTAGAGTTTAGAATTGATGTTTTAAGGTTTAGGGTTAATATTTTATTTAATATTTATTTTATGTATATATATAAAGAACAAAGATATAAGAGTCTTTTATCATTTAATAAAATGTGTATTTTTTAAAATGTTCCTTTGTTGATGGTAAACATGAAAAGTGGTACCACCAAAGTGGTATAATTGAAATTCTCCCATTATGTTTTTATATCTTATTTTTTTAAGTTTTATAATAGAAAAATATATTTTCAAATTAACAATATAATACATAAGAACTATCTTATCTTAAAAATATGAATTTATTAATATAATTTGATTTTATTATATATAAATTTATCAAAAACATGATAAATAAGTAAATTACCTAATCACAGAGAAACTACAAATTAATTAGAAATATATTTTCAAGATAATTAAATTATTTTCTAATAATATAATATTATTATGGTTTTATCATATAATAAATTATATATAAAATTATTAAAATATGACAAATAAATAAAATTATGGAGAAGTTGACAAATCAGTAAATTTAATTATCAAATAGTAGTATAGACTAAGTGTTTTGCTCGCACTTGCAGGCATAATTCTCTTATGAATATTTATTAGTTGATATTTCATTAATTTAAAAATCAGCATAATAAGTTATTATTTATGTTTTCAAAAGGTAAAAATCAAACATCAAATAATTATCAATGACAAAACTCAAACATCATAAATATTTAAGAGAATATATATTTTATAATTATTTTTTGATTTATATTTAATTATAATATTTATATCTTAATTTTAAATTTTATAATAGAAAAACATATTTTTCATGATAACAATATATTGCATAAGTTATTTATTTTCTAAAAATATAATATGATATTTTTTAATTATATAATAATTATACAAGATTATAGAAATTATGACATATAATTAAAATTACCTAAAATTATGGAGAACTTAGTGAGTCAGCAAATTCTCTTCTCAAATATTTATTTTGAGTGATGATTTATATTTAATTAATAATAGATAAATTTCTATTTTATTTGTAAATTATATAAGATAAAAATATATTTTCAAGATAGCAACATAATACATAATAATTACCTTGTTTTATAAAAGTATAATATTGTTAGCGTAAATTTATTTTAATTATAGAACAAATACAAATTTTTATATCTTAATTTCAAATTTCTAATAGAAAAATATATTTTCAAGATATCAATTTAATACCTAAAAATATCTTATTTTCTAAGAATCTGATACTATTAATCAAAGTTTGTTTTAAATATATAGTAAATTATATATAAATTAATATAAATTAAGATAAATTATCAAAATTATCTAAAATCATGGAAAATATGACAAATCAGCAAACATCAATTTTTTACATGTTTGATATATAAAAATATTTCAAGATAGCAACATAATTCACAATAATTATCTTATTTTTCTAAAGATATATTCATATAAATTTTGTTTTGTTTATTAAGAATTATCTTATTTTCTAAATATATATTCATATAAATTCGTTTTATTTATAAATAATGAATTATCTTATATTTTAAAGATATATTCATATAAATTTGTTTTATTTATAAATAAAATATATATAAATATTAAAAATATATTAAATAAATAAAATTACCTAAACTTATGAAGAATATGAGGGAATTAACTCCATATAACCCATGCCCTCATAAACTCAACCTTACTACCATAACCATATTCATCATATCCCTTTATCCTTGCACTTCCTAAAAACTCATTGCTTTATCTATTTATTCCCCAATTAAATAATCCAACCAGATCCCAACTACCTATATGGCCCACAGAGCCAACCTTAACCAATCAAGATTTTTTGTCTCCACATGTCTTCATCTTCCTCGTCCTCTCTCCTCTCCCTCAACCTTCCATTAACGAAAATTGAAGCTTAAAAAACAGGTAAATCTTGCTCGTTTTTGTTGATTTTTTTTTGCAAAATAACTTGTAAATATCATATATATATCGGCTATTGTGAAAAGAAGAAGATCCTTTGAAAATATGAGAGTTTAAAAAAACTTTAAAAAACTGTAAATAGAGATTTATATGCGATTTTATGTTCGTTTTTATGATTAAACGGGTGTAATTTCGTTTACGGTGAATTATACATCATGTGGAATGTATAATCGAAACAATGTCGTCCTAAAAAGCGGATTTGTAAGTGGAAGGATAGTTTCTGGGTATTACTAAGATATGTGGTTTTACTAGAAAAAATAAATTACTGGAATTACTAGTTTTACTTGCGGTATTACTATGTATTCTTCTACTGAAAGAAAAAAGTATTAGTTACGGTGTGAATAATTTATAAGCGTCTTAATAAAGATAATACTAATGGTATTCTATTGTATCTCAGGGAAATGGAAAATTCGCAGTGCACATTCATTTGTTTTGATTATGGGGGATATTATATGAAAGAGGGGGCTGAAATAAAATGGATTTCGGGAGATGGTGAAGGAGAAGATGAAATTCACACGATTTTGTTTAGGAAGTCAATGGAGGAGATCACTTACTCTGGTTTGGTTAAGCATATTTGCAGAAAGATAAAGGTGGATGAATCTAAGGTGAAAGTTAAGATTAGTTACTTTCAAATGGTATTGTATACGTACAAGCCATCATACATTCGGAATGATGACGAAATCTTTGGTTATCTACTGCAAGTAAACCATGAGAAATGTAGAAGTGTTCTACTTGTGGAGGTCACCAAAAAGAAGTGCAGTTTTCAGAAGAGGATGATGAAACTGAGGGCTATGTCGGTCTATCTGATAGAGAGGCTATAGAGGCTGGTGATGAGGATACTGCTGAGAATGATGAAACTGATGTCTATGTTGGTATATCTGATAGAGAGACTATAGAGGCTGGCGATGAAGATGGTAATGGAGGTGTGCTCAGTTTTGACGAAGACATTGAGATGCATGATGGTGTCAATCAGACAAGGGATGATGGTATGGATTTGGTTATAGGTAAAGAATTTTTAACCAAGGAGGCAGCAAAAGTTCTTATTCAAACCGCGTCATATCAAATTTGTTTTGAGTTTGATATAATTAAGTCGGACACTAAGAGGTATGTGGTTAAATGCCGAGGAGCAAATGATGGCTGCAAGTTGTTTGTGCCAGTTGCAAAGTCGAAGAATTCAGATATTTGGACGGTGAGAAGTTGCATCACGCAGCATACATGTTATGTTGTTAGAAGAACACGACCTGATAGCGAGACTGGTGATGAAGATGGTGCGGAGAAAGATGAAACTGATAATGAAGGTATTGGTGGTGTGCTCACTTCTCAGGAAAGAGTTGAGAATGTGCTTGAAGATACATAAGTAAGACCACCAGTGGACTATCAGCCACGGGAGTGGGATGATGGTAGGGATTTGGTTTTCGATCAAGAATTTACCACGAAGGAGGCAGCAAAAGTTCATATTCAGATGGCTTCACATCAGAATTGTTTTGAGTTTGATATAATTAAGTCGGATACTAAGAGATTTGTGATTATATGTCGAGGAGCCAAAGAAGGTTGCAAGTGGTTTGTGCGAGTTGCAAAGTTAGAAAATACAGATCTTTGGACGGTTAGAAGTTACATCAAGCAACATACATGTTCTGTTGTTACTACAAGAACACTGCGTGATAGAAGGAAAGGCACTTCACAGATCGTTGCATCTGTTTTGGCTCAAGACTATCCTGGTACATTTAAG